>CAUYPK010051627.1:0-72984 GCA_963574355.1 Loris lydekkerianus | reverse complement strand
ATCATGGGGCATCATACACTAGTTTCACAGATCGGTTGACACGTTTATATCACACTGGTTAACATAGCCTTCCTGGCAATTTCACAGTTATTGTGTTAAGACATTTACATTCCACATTTACTAAGTTTCACATATACCATTGTAAAATACCTTTGTGCACTACCTTCTGTAACTAACCCTCACAGCCACCCCAGTGTGGGCAGGACAGACATGATGATATTCATTTTTTTGGAAAGAAGGCTGAACAGCAAGAGGTTAAATAGCAGCAAATAAATGATAGAGCCAGATTCACACCCAGTCTCCTGACCCACAATGGTGTGTTCCCTTCACTTCGTGTTTTCACTTGGAAGGGAGACTTAGTAGCCAGTGATGTGCTATGTGGAAGCAAAAATTCAGGACCCAGGTACTCTCTGCACACTATGAAAATATGTACAAATCACCTACATTTTATGTTTTCCTACTCCCAAGTGTGGCTCTGGGTAAAGGACCATCTATCTTTCAAGGCCTACTACATGATGGTCTTTGTGGGAGAACAATGAAAAGTTTTATATTTGAAAAAGACATGTATCCTGCCCTCAAAAAGCCCACCGATTTGGGGGGGGAACTGGCTGCTTATGTGGATGGGAAAATGAGAGGCTACTCCCAGGCAGTGGCTGCAAGACCAGCTGTGTTAAGAGGGGAAGAACAGGTATAGACAGAGCTGATCATCTGACTCAAGCGGCCAGGATATGAGTGGTGGCTAGGTCTCCAGCTGAGCACAGGGGGAAGTGGCCCAGCTCTGTAGGGGTGGGGCAAGAAGCTCTGAGACAAAGTAGGGAGATGTGACAGGCTTCTAGGATAATGGGAGAAATGCCAGAGCCTGGAGATCCCAGTGACTAGGTAGCGTAGGCCCCTGGGGATCTTCAGCCAACTCTCCACAGAGTCAGTCAGTTAGGAGGGGTCAGGGAGGTCTTATGGGAGGAGGATACAAGGACAGTCCCAAGAGCTGCCCCATTGTGACATGATTGAGTAGGCACTGAGCTACCATCCTGTATCCCCCAGACCTCCCTATCCTCTCCCCTGGGAGTCATGAAACTTTTTGGGTCTTTGAGAACTCCTTATCTACATGCAAATAACCTGCAAATCTTCAGCTAGTGGTTCTCCGTCTTGGCTGCATCCGAGAATGAACTGGAGATTTTCATTCTTAATGTGTGGGGTGGGGCGAGAGTATCTGGACCTACTAAACTCCTTCCAGGTGATCCCAGCCCCCCTCCCAGGCTGAGGAGTCACTAACAGCACTGAATGGGGAGCCAAAAACTCAGGTTGTCCCAAATCTATTACTTTCCCCAGCCATAGGCTGATCTCTGTCTGCTGGAGATTTAGTTTATTCATAGATAAAATTGAATAAACCATTCTTTGTTGTGAGGATCTGAGGAGAGTGAGGACAGTTTAGAGCAGCGGTTCTCAACCTGTGGGTTGTGACCCCTTTGGGGGTCTCCTGCATATCAGATATTTACATTACGATTCATAACAGTAGGAAAATTACAGTTATGAAGTAGCAACGAAAATAATTTTATGGTTGGGTGTCACCACAACATGAGGAACTGTATTAAAGGGTCACGGCATTAGGAAGGTTGAGAACCACTGGTTTAGAGCAGGGAAGGGCTTACTGATACTTCCAGGAAGATTCATGGCCAGCTAACATGGCAGGTGAGAAGGACATGAACCAGAACTCTTCATTCCACTGACACCCTCTTCCTCGCCTCCTCTCCTCCCAAGAGTGCCAGGCCTGCTAGCTCAACTGGAGAAGTCCTAGAGAAGAAGGGGAGGTGGGGTGGGTGCCCCTGGCCAGGAACTCCAGTTTGTGGAGGTAATCTTTCCTGTTGTTAACAAAAGGGTGATGGATTATTGAAGAGACTAAAAAGGCAAGGGGGGCCAGGCAGGGTCTTTATGCTCTCTGGTGGGGGGAGTTAAGGATGGTACCCCATCCTAGTACATGGCTTATGGCTACAGTGATTATCTCATCCAAACAAAACTCAGGCTCCATAGACCATTCCTGAGAATTCATGGGGGTGGTGGAGTAGACAGGGCCTTGGGCAAGCACTGGGAAATGTAGGCTAGGGGACTGCCAGAGCCAACCTGGATTCCCAGCTCCGCCCATGAGCTACCCACAGCTTTTCCCTAAAAGGCCAGGAAAGCATCTGCCCCTGAATGAGGGCTTGAACAACATCCTTCCTTCCTCTGCTCCCTGTATAGCACAACCAGCCCAGCAGAGACTCAGAGGGCCCAAGAGACAACAAAGCAAAACGTTATAAGCTGCCTGGGTCCGAGGGACCTCTACCACTTACTAGCCTTAATAGGGATGATTCTATAAACCCAGAGTACTGGTGAGTAGTAAATGAGCTAGTACAACACACTTAAATAAAAAGTAATTAGCCCATATTAAGTACTTGGTAAATGTCAGCTATTAATAAAATTGGCCCCATGCTATAGGGTCTCCTGGATCATCCTAACTCTGGCCTCATCCTGACATTTGGGCTCCCCATACAGAAGACTTGGCCTTGAGATATCTAGCTCATCTGGAAGGAGATGGGGAGCAAAGTGCCAGCCTGACTAGTCAGGGCAGTGGTAAAGGAAACCAGGCTAGATCTGGAGGCCCAGTGGAATGGGGGAGTCAGAAAGACAAAGCTAGTTCATTTTGAAGCCTTTGCCCAGTTGCCAAGAAAAGCTTTTCCTGTGCCTAGAACTGCTAAGCTTCCAGCATCTTGCATGGGAAGCAAGGGGAGAAATAGGGCAGGAAGGCCACACACTCTCCCGTCAGGTAAGACGTGCAGATAGGTGAAGACCTGAGAACCCTGAACCAACCAGCATTCGTATCATCTCCCGCTGCACCCCTTTGGCCCCAAAGCAAGGCTGACATTTGCTTTTCATACAATGGAAGCACAGAGGTAACTGCCACCTACTGGCTGCAGTCTGAGGGACAGTGGACAGTCCTTCCCATCCTCACATCTCTCCTTTTGCTTGTGCCAGAACAGAGAAGGTGGAAGGAAGGCGCCTAGGGATTTCGAGGCCGGGCCTCCCACCACCATCTCACCAATCAGCTGGTGGTGATAAGGATGATGGGACTGGCTAACACGGAACACTCGTGTATTTCTCAGACACTGTGTGAAGGGCTGTATGTGAATTCTCTCACTTTACCTTTGCAAAAACGCTGCGAGGCAATACTGTTTTTTAGGCCTATTTTCCAGATGCGGGAACTGAGGCTCAGAGAGGTGATGTCACTGTCCTTGGTGACAAACAAAGGTGGATCTGATTTAAGTCCAGACTGGCTTCAGAGAGCCCCATTCTCCCTATTATACCCAAATATTTTCCTTGTCCTCTGCTGTGAAATTGATGTCCAAACAGATGAGTTCCTCCTATCCCCGTGCCAGGCCAGGTGGATGCCCCTGCCTTGTGTTCCTTTAGCTTCCTCAGATTTCAAGCTTCATCTCTCAGTGCTCATGCTTTGGTCTCCAAAAAGCCAAAATCTGGGCTTTCTGCCTCTTCATCACGTCAAGAGCCAGCTCTCCTCCTGAAAGAAGGAAAGTCTGGGGGAAAGGCTTGTGCTGCTCTAGGTATCCAAGCAACAGCCTTCCTCGTTACTACCTATGTTTGCTACCCGAGAAAGCTGGGGAGGGTGGTGAGGTGGGAGAGGGTGAGGGTCTCCTCTTCCTTCCTCCCTCACCTGCCCTGTGGGCTGGGCAGCCAGGCTGAGCTGAAAGCCTATACCTGACTAAACTCCCCTTTTCCAGTGGCTCAGGCCAAAGACCTGAGGGTCACCCTTGGCTCCTCCCATTCTTCTACAGTCCCCATCTAATCTGGTGGGAAATCTTGTTGGTTTCATGTTCAAAATATTTCCCAACTCTGCCTACAAGTCCCCATCCCCACTGCTCCCACCACAGTTGGGCTACTGTTGTCTCGTATCTGCATCCAACCTTCTGTTTTTTTTTTCTATTCTCTGAACCCCATCTAGTCTTCTTACAATGATCACAGCAACCCCTTTAAAACCAGTCATTTCACATCATGTGGGCTCATCCGCTGTGCCCTGTCCAGGCTTGATGGTCTGCTGGCCCCCACAATGCTCTGGGCATACTCAAAGTCTATAACCTCCTCCTCTGCTTAACACGCCCTTGCCCTGGTAGCTCTGTGGTCTGCTGCCTCTCAGATGCCACCATCTCACCATCCCTGCCCGCCCCCTTTACCACTCTAACCTCACCCTCATCCCTCCACTATTTCTCTCCATTAGCAGCTCACGAGGGAGAGATTTTTACTTTTCCTGTTCACTGGCGTATTACCAGCATCAGTCTGGCTCAGAGCAGTTGTTCACCAAACATTTGAATGAATTAATGAGTCAATGAATGAGATGACTTTTCTTGAATGGTAGTGAGAAGTTTCTAGGGTGAGGCCCAGAGTCAAGATGAATGACCTTTTGAGATCAGACAGACCCACCTTGCAGAGAAGTTCAAGCAGCTCCCAGAGGCCCCTGGTTTCTGCTCGTGCCCATGCTGTGGTGTGGGAACCATGGTTGTGCCTTGGCATCCTCCCAGAATTCTCAGGCTCACTAAGTTGGCTCAGGCCCCTGGGCAGGTGCTGGGCTCCCTGGTTCAAATGCCAGGTGAGATGGGACCCTTACTGGGTCACTGCTGTGTGCCAGGCACTGTGCATCCTTAGGAGCTATTGTATTTACCCAGAACTGGATCAGAGGACTGTAGAATGTAGAGATGGCCATCAGTGACCCCATCTGCATGGGCGTCCATGAACTCAGTGCTTTTGTCTCCAGCCCTAACATTTCTACTCTGGGGTTTGAACCATCTTTGTGAGATTTGTTCGTTTATATACAAGAAACGTTTCCCAAAGTAGAAATAAGAAGATCCATTTGGATGTCCATCTTATACCCATCTTATACCTGTTTTACCGAGGGCAAGTATAAAGAATGAGAACTTTCCAGGGAATCTGAGCTATTCTGGAATCATGGCTCTGGGTCTGAGCAGCTTTCCTCCTATAGGGTAGGGCTGCTGGTATCTCATGGGCTGACCCACCTGCTTTCCGGCCCTGGGTCTGAAGCACCCAGGCTGGCTTGTGCTCCGTGCCCAACCCCCCAGATCCCCACAGGTTCTGTGGGGGAGCCCTTGTGTCTGACTTGGAGACCCCTCTGTTCACCAGGCAGCCTCCCCGAACGCCATCCCCGCTGAGCAACATGAATGGGTTAGAGAAGTTAAAGAACATGACGGTGGATGAGTGCTTCCAGTCTCGGAGCACAGTCCTCCAGGGGCAGCCCTTCGGGGGTGTCCCCACCGTGCTGTTCCTCAATATCGGCCTGTGGGTGGTGAGTCCTGGGCACTGCAGGGAGCAGACAGCGAGACCTCAGTGGGGTGGACAGTCAGTTTCACAATTGATACTGGGGGCCCCCATACTCCAAAAGGACAGCCACAATGATGCAAACTGCCAGAATGTCAGTCCCGCCCTGGGGGCCCAGGTGAGAGGCCCAGGGGACCTTCGGGGAGAAGGGGCTGGAAGAAAAGGCAGAACACCTGGGATTCTCTGCTATGCATCATTGCCCAAAGGTCCACCTGGCTGGCACCCGGGGGCCTCCCTTCTCCTTCTTGGCTCTGAGTATCCACTCTGTGCCCAGAAGCTGCTAGACAGAGTTGAGGGATGGCCCTAGCCTGACAGAGCTCACCTCCGGGGAGCTCCCTGGGGACCTCAGGGACAGGGTTTCCCCCTTGGGAATGCAGGGGTCTGGCCAAGGGACAGTCTCCCGTGGATTCTCCTGCCTCACATAGCTTTTCCTGGCCTGTAGCTCGTCCTTCTGATTTACTCCTTCCTCCGAAAAGCTGCTTGGGACTACGGGCGCCTGGCCCTGCTGATACACAATGACAGGTGAGGGGTAGGGCAGGTGGGGCGGGGGGAGGATGCAGCTCTCCCTGGTCACAAGCTGCAGCAGGCATCTTGTCAGCTGCCCCTGTTCTGCCCTCCCTTAGGAGGGGATTTGGGAGGCAGCCATCTTTGGGTACCAGGCTACTCTTTCCTCTGGTCTCAGACTTTCTGCTGGATCCCATGGCTGGACTTCCAAGGTGTGCTGTGCACCTGGCTACAGGCGTGATTGCTGCCTGTCCCCAGAGCCACGTGCTCAGCAGAGCAGCTGAGGTGCACCCCCGCAGGGCAGGGGCACACAGCAGCCTGCTGCCCAGGCAGGATCTGAGGCCTCTTCTTTCCTTCTCTGCCTCTGGCCACCTTTCCTGGCTGGCAGCCTGACCTCACTGATCTACGGGGAGCAAAGTGAGAAGACATCTCCCTCGGAGACTTCTTTGGAGATGGAGCGCAGGGACAAGGTGAGTGCTGGAAGTGGTCTGGACCCTGGAGCCTTGGCCTTGGACACATAGCCATGGTGTCCCCAGAAAGGAGCAGGCTCAGATACTGAGACTCTGCAGTCAGCCAGACTCAGCCACTTCCAGAAGTGTGACCTCGGGCATATTCCTCAGCCTGACCATCAGAAAGGTGGGGCTGTCAGCCTTACCTTCCTCCTAGGGTGCCAAGTAAGTATTAACTGATTATAACATCTATAATTTTTTTTTTTTTTATTTTAGAGATTATTTAAAAGTCATTTTTCTTCTCTTCTCCAATCTCCAACTCTTCTGACCGTCGTGATCCTGCCCTCATCCCCAGCCCTCACTCTGAGCCAAGATTCACCTCCCATTTCATGTAGAAGATTCAAGTCACCCAGCAGGGATTCCCTCCCCTTCTGGCTTCCTGTCCCCACATGATGAAGCCCCATCTGTCCCTCCTCTTTCTTGTGGAACACTTGTCCTCCCCCTGCACCTGTGCTCACCCTGGAGCCCCTGCTATGGGCCAGCCACGGGCTGGGAATTGGGGGTGGAGCAGAGAGCATGGGGGACCAGATCCTGCCTCTTGGCACTTTCTTCCAGGGCAGAAACCTAGCAGATGCATGTAGAATGGTGATGAGGAGGAGGGAGGCTGAGGGGAGGAGCTGCATGACAAGGGTTACAGGGCCGGGGTGGGCATGCCAGATAGGCCCTGAATGCAGGAAAGAGGAGTGCTGAGGAGCCCCCCACGCCTCCCACTCTCTCCTCAACCTCCATCACTCCACCCAGTTAGCCCCCAAGCTTGGTGGTCCTACCACCAAATCCAACAGCCTTCCTCAGCTTGCAGCTCACCTGATCTCTGAGAACCACCTGGCCCTGCCAGGCAAGCATCTTCCCCTCCTACGCAGGAGCTCCAGGGGCTCTCTGGGTTTCTCTTCCACCTCTCTGTCTATTCCTCCCCAGACTCCCCAATCCTAGAGCCCGCAGCTGATCCCAAGCCCTCCTTCCCTCTCTCCCCTTCCTCTCTCTCTTGGGCAGTGACACCCATGCTCCCCTCATGAATGATGCAACCTCCTTCTCTTCACCAGCTGTCCCAGGCTCCTCCCTCTCCCCCTCCTCAGGGGTCCATCTCCACGTCCCCCACCCTTTATTCAGATTTCTTAAGCACCACTTCCCCAGGGAGCCCTGACCACCCTGCCTGGGCCCAGATCTCGTGTTATATACTTACAGAAAGTACATTCCTTCTCTTCAACATGCTCAACTCTGCATATGGGCCCTCACCTGCACAACCAGTCCCCTAATCAGAGCAGACCCAGAACTCGAATTTGGTCACCCCTGTCCCCCAGCATCCAGGCCAGCCTGTCCCATAATTAGCATCTGATTTATATTTGTTAAATGTAGTAAGGAGAACCATACTCTTTCCACATCACCCTTTGAGAGACTGGGTCACCTGCTTGGCAGGGTCTACCTGTACAAGTGCGGAGCCACAGACAAGTGACTTCATCTCTTGGAGGCTTCACTGGTAGAATGAGGATAGCAACACCTGCCCGGAGGTGGCTCTCAGGTTTATCTTCAGAAACATCACTTTGATTTGCTTTTTTCCACTTTTACAATGACAAAAAAGATCATTTTATTTTTAAAAACCTAAGAAGATAAATCATTACGGCACCAGTGAGGAGGTCGAACTGAAGAGAGAGTGCAGCGAGGTAGCCCCTGCAGCGGCCAGCCAGGATGGTGGGGCCTTGGCCGGGTTGAGCCGAGTGGACAAAGCGAATGCTCTCACCACAGCGCCCTGAGCAAGGCAGGACTAGTATCTTACCTCAGTGGTGGGGGTGGGGATGGCAGGAGACTGAGATAGGCCCAAGGACCTGACTGCTGTCACTGCCTCATCTGCTGAGCTGGCTGCCAGGAACTTGTGGCCATTTTCCACAGGGCCAGGGAGAAAAGGGGAGGTGGTGTCTGCCTCTCATGCTGCTGTTAGCTGCTGAGTCTCTGAGTGGTTTACGCCTTCAGAGCTACAACGTATGTGGGGAGTGCGTGAGAGAGGTGGGTCCCACATCTGTGTAGTTTTCATGGGCACATGGGCCACACGACTTCTGATGACTTCTGCCCTTTCCTGAATGAGCTGCCCTGTGTATACACCTGTGCACCTGTTGTGGAAGGGGCAGAAATGCATTCCCAGGAAGGTGCGTCCTCACCTAGTCATAACGTGAGGGGCCATCAAGAAACTGCTTGTTTCCCTTAATAAATCGGACCTCTGTCTGCCCAAGGTGGGCAGTGGAAAATGACTTTGCACACAGGGAGGGGTGGCAGGACCTCTCAGTTCAGCTCTTGCCCAGCAGGTCACCCCTCCCTGGGGATCTTCCCCATTGCTACTGCCGCCACCACGTCTCCCTTCATTGCTCTGACTGAATACCTGAGCATTTGTACTTAATTTAGCTCCCCAGGACATAGCTACAGAAATGGTGCCCCTGCTGTGAACACCCCCAACTGGCCATCTCCATGGTCAGCCAGCCTGACACAGGGAAGGGGACTTAGAAGGTGGGCCTTCTGCCGAAAGGAGCAAGGGACTCCTGTTCCTTTTCCACCTGTCCTTGTTGCTTTGGGGAAGTGTCCTTCCTCTTGTCCATGTGCTTCTGGGGAACTATCATTTAAGTGGGCGTGCCTGGTTCACAGATGTAACAAGTGACCCAAATTGGGCCAATCCAGAGTTGCAGCCTTATCCAAGGGTTTGCTAAGCCCCTGGATTCCCAGAAGGAAGCGTGCACCAGAGTAACTTCCCCAGCTACCAGCTCTGGCAGCTTTTGGAGCCACGGCCCCTACCGCCATCATGCACACCTTCCCAAGTTGACTCTTTCTCTAGCTCCCCACCAACCTCACCATGACTACAGCTACCTTTCCCCACACCCCAGAAACTAGACAGCAAGAGTCCAATAAAAAGGCATCTTCAACTGAACAGGACTCTCAGATGCAAGAGAAGAAACGTAGTTCAAACTAGTTTTAAGACAAAAGGGTAATTCATGGCTCAAGTTGGGGAAATTTAAGTGATTTCTTCCGGCATAGCTAGATCCAGGAAGTCCAGCAGTGCCACCAGGATCCCTCTCTCTGGTCCTTTCCATGCTAAACTGACTTTTTCCTTAGACATGTTGTCTGCATATGGCCTCAAAGGTGACAACGAGCTACTCTGGGCTTCCTGGTATTTACTAAGGTGCAGGAACAAGAGTGAAAAGGAGAGAGGAGACCCTCCTTTCCCCAGCACCCATCTCAGTCTTCTTAAGGGAATTTTAATGGGCCCCACTTTGGTCCTCCTCACATTGGCCCACCAATCCTGGAGGCAAACTCCTACTTGGTGGACAGCACACTGGATGCCCTGCATCCAGAGAGGGGCATCTTCCAGAAGGAAGCAACAGGGACAGAAGAAAGCAGCAGTGTCCACCCCAGAAGGAGTCCCTTCCTCTCTCCTGTCCAAGGGCCACCATCTAAGCCCCCTTCTGTAATAGGAAGGCAGAGATGTCCACTCATATGCTGGGAAACATCCCCCTAGGTGGTCTCCAAGGTTCCAGACTGAGCCTTCAGGCTCTTTCCTGGAATCGAGGCCCCTCCGGACACTGCTGTTGCTGTCTCAGGTGACCAATGGGCTGCCTGGGTTCCCAGGGCTGGGCAGGGCCAGCAAGGGCCTGAGTCTTCTCATGTTTCTCTCCTTTTCCCCCAGGGCTTCTGTTCCTGGTTCTTCAACAGCCTGACCATGAAGTAAGTGCCTGAGCTCTGTGAGCTATGACAGTGTTGCCTGGGGCTTGGGGCTGGGGGTGGCATCTTCTGGCAGAATGAGCAGCCCCCATCCTAGGATGACAGGCCCAACCCTGACTCGCCCACCTACCACTTTGGCCTGGCATGGGCAGAGTGAAGTGGGAACTGGACATAGCCCTGCACCAGTGTTGTCTCTGCCACAGCCTTTCGGGGAAGGACCACTTTTACTAGCTGAGTTCTTACTCACATGCTTGTAAAAACTGCTTCTTTGAATGCCACACCAGGAAAAAGAAAGACCCCATGTACTATTTCCTTGACTTCTGTGAACATCATTCATCATATTTGTTAAGAGAGAGAACAAAAAAAATCGGGCAGAAGGACAGGCTTCCTCTCCTGGCCCAGACTGCAGAGGGACAACACTCACCTCCCTCATTGTCTAGATTTCTGTAGTGCCAGACCACATTTGGCAAGCAAGGGGGCCCCAAGTCACCTGTTTTCTCCTGATTCCCCAACACTAGGCAGACATTTCCCCTGAGCATACACTTATCAGAAGTCTGTCTTCCCATTGCATGAGTGTACATGTGCACACTCACAGGCACACTTGCCCATGGATGCAGGTGTGCACCTGGCTCTGTCCCCACCTCAGAGCCCTGCACGCCCCTGGCTCTCCCTGAACATCCCCTATCTGCCCTGCCCTGCCCATTCCCCAACCCCCTGCCCCACCCAAAGGCTCCTCAGGGACGTCCTTCCATTGGAAAGCTACTATCTGGGAAGGCAGGAAGGCAGGACATTGCACTGTGTGTCTAGCTCCTCTTGAGAGTTAGTCATGAAGATGGCTTAATGCATTTACTAGGCAGGGACGAGTCAACCACAGTCCTGTGCACAAACCCATTTGTTGGAGAAACAAAGGTTAACAAGATACCTTGCATAGCTTTCCTGGTGGGGAGGCTGTTACTGCTGCGTGAAGGGCCTTTGGGAAAGAGAAAAATGACTTCCAACTGCAGGTGCAGGAAAGGTGCAGTTTTAAGCCAGGCCTTTAAGGACAGGAAGAATTCAATAGGCACAATGGGAAGGAGTATATAAAAGGTTGCTGCAGAGAAGAGGAGGGGGGGGAGTGTCCAGAAGTGGTAAATCTGGTAAACCAGTGGTAAACTAATGCCCAGACAGGGTTAGTGGGGAGGGGAAAAGATTGGTCTGGAGGCTGGGCTGTTGACTGCTATCTGGAGAACCTTGGGCTTTGCTCTAGAGACAGTAAGAAATCAAGTAGCATATCTGAGCAAGAAACTCGGGATGGTATCTACATATAGGCAGGAGTATGGGGTGAATAGCAGTTAAGGAAAGTCTGAACTCAAGGTGAGCAGCTAAGGAGGCTACTCCAGTGGTTGAAGTTGGAGGTGGTGGTGACCTGACCCGGGGCTGTACCCAGAGAAACAATGGGAGGGGACAGATGGGAGGGAGATCATAGGGCTCCATTCAGTAGGTCCAGACCTGGTTAAGAAAGAGGGAGAAATTGACATCTGGTTTCTGGGAAGGACAGACATGCCATTAGGTGGGAGAGGAAACAAAGTAATGAGATATTGTCAGGGCAAGAATGTGAGTTGACCAGCAAGCTATTGAAAAACAGAATTAAAGCCGAGTACAAAGGTCAGACAGAGCTAGAGATTTAGACATGGGAGATGAGTGCAGAGGTTGTAGATGAAGTCATGGGAGTGCGTGGGTGGTCCAAGGAGGGACGATCAGAAAAGGCCCAAGGGAGAACCTCACTGAGGCAGGAGGAAGAAGACAAGTCCTCTGGTATGGGATTCCTGAAGCCAGGCAAGGGTAAGGGAGGGGAAGGCAGCTGCCCCCAGGACACAGGGTCGAGTGGAAGGAGAACTAAGGACAGGACACTGGGTCCTGGGACAGCAGGTCCAGGATGAGGAGATGTCCAAGAAGAGGAGGCAAAGAAGGAAGTCACCTTTCTTAAGTGGTGGGTGGGAGGAGGGGAGGTGAAGACATTGGCAGGAACTTGAAGAGAAACCGGTCAGGGAAAAGATGAAGGAGAGCCGATGCTTGGGGAGTAGCTGGAAGGTCCCAGAGGGCACCCTGTAGAGAACAGTGGAAAGAGGAACCGAGCCAGTGGCCAAGACAGGACTTCCTGGCCTGGGAAGGAAATTCCATGGTCTTAGTGCAGCCCTCGGTTCTCTCCATCTGATTGGAGGCTCTGGAAGCTCCCCTCCCTTGGGTATGCTGTTTCCTTCGCAGCCTGCTGCAGGATGCCCCCTGTCGTCCAGCACTCAGCCTTCATTTCAGTTCTCAGCCATCCTACTCTTGGCATTTAATTCGCAAGTCCAGGACAGGAAATATTTTGGCTGCTCAAAGTAAAAACTGAGCAGAAGTTCTGAATACTTCCCTAAATGGGGTTATTAAAAATGTTGAAGATGTCCTTTTTGTAGTTTTAAAATCTAAGTCATGGGCTGAAAGCTAAAAGTTGCTTACAACCTAGAAGCCTGACCAGAGGGGTGAGGGTAGGTAAACGATGGTTACCAGCAGGGCAGCGAGGAGGCCCGCAAGGTGCTGAGCATGAGCCAGTGCTGTGGAGATGGAGGCCACTGTGACCACTATGCAAAATGTTCAGACTGGCTTAAGATTAAACGCCAAGCAAAAGAGCAGCACAGCAAATGCTGTTTGGAACTATGTCACCGAGTAAAAGCAGCCCAACAACAGGCAACTAAAGGAAATCAACCCAGATGCTTAGTAGTCATCATCTCGGGCTTGATGAGATTACAGATGAATGATTTTCTTCTCTTTTGTATTTTCCAAAGTTGCTATAAGCATGTGCTGCTTGTAGACTTTTCAAATTGAGGTATAAGATATACAGAAAAGTTCACAAAACATTAAGCGTGCAGCTCAGTGATCCCAAAGCGAACCCTATGCCAGTTCCATCCTGATCCAGAATCACAATACCACCAGCACCACAGATCCCTCCCCACTCTGTCCCTCCACTCTTCAAGAGTAGCCTGTATTCTGACGTCCGACTCTGTAATTCAGAATTGCTTATTTTTGAATTTTATGTATGAACTTATACAGTATGTGTCATCTGTGCTGGCACCTTTAACTCACCGTTGTGTTTGTGAGTTAGCTATGTCATTCATTTTATTGCTGTTATTGTTTTATTTTATATATGTGCATAATATGTCTCTCTCTATATATATCTGTATATCTGTATATCTATATAGATCTCAGTTCTTGTATCCATTTCGCCTTTGATAGACATTCGGGTTGTTTCCAATTTGAGGATGTTATAAATAGTGCATCTAAGAGATTCTCACATGTCTCTTGATGCACATGTCATGTATTTCTGTTGGGTAGAAACCCAGGAGTGGTATTACTAGGTCATAGTGTCGTCGTGTATTCAATGGCAGCAGATAGTGCCAACCATTCTCCAGCCTGGCCGGACCAGTGCAGACAGGGCCCCACACCATTGCCAACACTTGCTGTTGTCCACTTTTTTAATGTTGGCCAACCTGGCAGTGTAGAGTGATGATCTCATTGTTCAGTTTAAGTAATTAAGTAACTTTTAAAAAATAGGATGTATCTTAATATCACTAGCACTTTGTCTGATGCCTGCACCACAGCAAGCACTCAAAATGTTTGAAAAAGTAATAAAAGGATCAACAAATGCTGGATTACAAGAGTGCCTCTGGGTTCTCGTGTATGTGTGACGTAATCTCTCTCTTTGATACATGAGAAATTCAGCGAAATACACTTTAAGCATAACAGAGGCTCTGAGAAGAAGGATGATATTTTCCAAAAACTCAAAACTTGAGGTTGAGGGGATAGCCTTCCCTCCCTTTCCTCCATCTGCCCCTAGCGTAAGCTGTGGCCGCACTGGCTTCTGAAACCTATCCCTATTTGTGTGTCTTGTCCAGGGACGAGGATCTGGTCAACAAGTGTGGGGATGACGCGCGGATCTACGTCACGTTCCAGTACCACCTCATCATCTTCATGCTCGTCATCTGCATCCCCTCCCTGGGCGTCATCCTGCCCATCAACTACACTGGGAATGTTCTGGGTAGGCAGAACTCAGCAGGCCCAGGGCCTGGCCATAATACCTGAGCTCTGGGAGTGCTAGAAATTTGGATTTCAATCCCGCCTCTGGAAGCTTGTTGTCATGTGACCTTAGACAAGACAGGCCTGGTTGTCTGGCATGGAGACTAGAGATGACCCCACCATCACAAGTGTGACCCGGGGCCTGGCACATAGCAGACATGTCATATTAATTCAGTTTGGAGCTCAGTTTTTATTTGTGTCCCTACATTGTACCTGGTGCCCAGGGAGGCCCTTCCGTGACATGTGACCCACTACACATGCCCAGACCCCCTGGAATGGACACAGCACTATAAGTGCAGAATTTGTCTCATAGGGCTTCTACCCACATGAAACAGCACCACTGGGGATGTCCTTCCTTTGGACAAAATAGCACTGGGGAGGAAGGCTTGGCTCCACACTTTTGTCCACATCTGCTCCTCAGAAGATACCTTTGCCCCAGCTAACAAACCATTTAATCTTATATTTGGTAAGTCAGGTTTTCTAAGCCTTGGTTTCCTCACCTGTCCTGGGAACTGGAGACAATGTGCAGAATGCCTAACACAGTGTCTGACACTGATGAAGGGCAGCTGCCAGTATTTCCCTTAGAATCACGAAGGTGGATGGAAAGGCTGTGTGGCGGGTGGTACAGAATAGCACCTGGGATGTCCAGGTGGCAGCCAGATTTACTATGATTCCTCGGGTTTCTATGTGTTTCAGCCAGAGGTGACCCTTAAATAATTCAGTGTAGCACTTTGAGCATCTGTGCCACACAGTTCCACCGCCAGAGTAAATAATGTGTGAGCTCTGTCTTTCTAATTCTCATCCTAAGAGCTGGTGAGATGCCTGAACCAACAGACTGTCATACTTAGCCAGAAAGATTTACTCTGTTTGAATGAAGCAGGGTCACATTTTTGGAGTGATGATAATGTTGCTAACGTCATCACTCTGCTCATAGCCAGATGGCCAGTTCTTTCAACGAGCAATCGCTGGGTGTTGATTATGTGCCAGTTGTGGAGATACACGCAAAGACCTGGTCTCATTTTCCCACCGAGAGCCCCCGTCATCAATGCCAGGGAAATGAGGCCGCTGAAGTTTTTGTTGGAAGCTGGGGACAAGCTCTGGGGCACCAGAAGAAAGAGCAGGATCTAGGAAAGCATCTCTAGACCCCACGTGTCACCCAGAAATCCTGAATTCTGGTGCCCCGCAGCAATCAAAGAGCCAGGCTTAAGGTCGGCAACTTTCTTCTCTTTCAGACTGGAGTAGTCACTTTGGTCGGACCACTATTGTCAATGTCCCCACAGAGTAGGTACCTGATCTTCTTACTTCCTGTTCCACTGGCTGGGGGCATTGGTGGGGAGCAAAAATCTACAGTGTCGGTTTGTAAGTCGGGCACCACTTGGCTGATGAGAAAGACCTGGTTTCCCAGGGAATCCAGGGCCTCAGTGGGATGCCAGAGCTGCATCCTCTTTGTGCCTCTGTGTTGTCACCTGTCATGAATGGAACTTCCGAGACAGGCTACTCCTGAAGATGAGGAAGAATGATCCTAGTTGCTTAGTATGCCCAGCTCCGAAGAGGCAGAGTCCCTGCACAGAGAGAGGTTTGAGATGTTGTTTCCCTGCCCACCTGTAATCTGCCCTCACATAACTGAGTTACTGATCATGCAGCTCGCAATACTCCCCCTTTGAGGCCACATCTGAGGGACCAAGGACTCAGAGCCTTGGGTTCATGCCCACCTCTGCCATTACCTGGTGCTGGATCTGGGCAGCCCACAGATGGGATCTGAGCATTGGTCCTCATCCATGTCCACAGTGGGGGAATAGCTGTTGGCCATGATCTCTAAGCCCATCCCCCTCAGGAACTAATGGGTTTCAACAACGGGCAACCTCATTGGTGGCCACATCAATTTGTACTGAGCCAAATGTGGCCCTGCTGGTCCGTGCTGAGGCCCACTAGATGTCTGAGCCAGGCTTGGCTGACTTCCTGACAAAGCTACAGAAGCAGTTCAAACAAGTATGAGTAGGGTTCACACACCCCTGCCAGGGCTATCCCCCCACCCCAACCCCTCTGGTCTCCACACCCCTGGGATATACCTTGGAGCAGAATGGCTTCACCAAAACTCCAAAATCAGCAGAACAGGGCCATGCATCCTCTCACCTCCCCTCTCAGCCATCCCCTCCCCTGGGAGCTGCCAACCAGAGCAGGCTACTGGCTCCTCCCCTAGGAGTGGCTGGCCTAAGTGCCCACATCTTGCCAAGAGAAAGTGCATTTTAACAGAGCAGCAAAGAACCTTTGCTACCCATGAATCCATTCTGGCAGAGAGCTAGAATATTCCTTAGGGCCCATGTAACCTTATTCCTCTGTGGAAATGGGGAACCGAGGCATCTGGCTAGCTGGGAACACTATGGTGTATGTCAAGCCTGGGCCAGGGAGTGGGGCCATTATTTTGAAGCAAGGTGGGCCTTGCTTTCTCTCATCAAGCTACATCAAATAAGATGGGCTTTATTTCTGAGCAGTATAATCCTGGCCAGATGCCTTGGGATAGCATCGTGTGAGTCCAAAGCAGGGGTGGCCCACGTAGCCCAAGTGCCATCAATATTCCCCTCCCAGGGGAGGTATAGTGAATTGTCCAACCCTCCTCTCTCTGCCTGCACATGGCCCCAAGCCCTTCCTCACCCGGCCTGCTGGGCAGCGGGGGGTGGGGGACTGAGCTGCAGTGCCAGCACTGGCAGGATGACATAGTGGTGATGAGTCTAAGTACTTCAGCAGCTCTGGTTCATCTCCTGGCCCTGCCACTGCCATGGGTGACCTTGGGAGTCACCTGCCCACTCTGGCCCTCATTTCCCTGTGGGTAAAAGGAGGATAATCCAGTACTACCGTGCATGGCCGTGAGAGTCTAATGAGAATGTCCATGTAGACACTCAGTCTCACCCTGGATCTGCCCACGGTGAGCACTCAGTAAATGTCAGCCCTTATTAGCCGGGGTGGCCCCCCTAGCCACTCGTGTCCCCTTCCAAGGTACGTGAGTCTGGACTCCGAGAGGATAGTCCTGGAAAGACTGCACGTGGTGCTGGACGGGGGTCCAGGAAGGCTGATGTGTTGGAGACGAGGGTCTGGGGAGATTGGTGTGTGGTAGGGTCTGGGGCTCTGTGTTGGGAGGGAGTGCAGCCTCCCTGACGCTGCCACTCCTCCTCCTGGCAGGAGCAAGCTGCTCTGGCTGCACAGCCTCCTGTCTTTCCTGTACTTCATCACCAACTTCTTTTTCATGGGTCATCACACCTTTGGGTTTTTTCCCAAGAAGAGCCAAAAGGTGAGTAAATGCACCCTTCCCAGTGGAGCCCCGGCCTGGCCAGGCCACCCAGCCCAACCTTCCTAGCTGCCTACCTTGGTACATCCTGAGAGGTCCCTCTAGCAGGGTCAGCTCCTCTCCTCAGCCCTGGAGGACAACCACCTGCCTCCACTTTTCTAGGCCCACCCCCACTGAAACTTTCTAAACCGGTTGCCAAATAGCTGCTCCCCACGTACCCCCATCCTTGTGCTTCTACTGCCCTGGCCCCTCTCCAAGGGCCTCTGCACCTCCCACCATCCACAGACTAAAGAGTCAACAAGGCCCCAGGTCAGTGGGAGGTCACCTTTCTAAGTGGCCAGGGACCCCTGCTGAATGCCTGGCCCTGCCCACACCAACTGGGTCTATGCCTTGCCCTTTTCTGCAATCTCCCTGGAGGCCAGAGATCCCCGCCCGCCTACCCTGCAAACCCCACTGTCTCAATGTGGGTGACCCCACCCCACCACTCAAGCAGACCCTGAGACAGGGATTGAGTAGCATTCATATATTTGGGAGATGGTCTCAGAAAAGGCCAGTGGGGAAGTAAGGAAGTGAGACGGGGAAGAGAAGGCAGCCAATACCTCGTGGTGCTGAGTGGCAGGCCCCTTGCCATCTCAGGCAGCTGGAGCCCAACCCTACCTGGAACTCTGGGGGGTCAGCAAAGAACACATGCTCAAGAATTTTCCCATCCTAGAGGTATTTTTCCATACTTAGGGTATTTTCCCATGAACTCCCTGTCCATCACTGGTTGGAGACCTCCTTTGGGGGCTTTAACTCTTCTAATTCAAGTTTTTACCCTATACAAAAGCCAAACACACCCCCAAGGCCAGGAAAGAGCACTGATCCAGGGCTCAGCATCTGCAGCAGGCGGCTTGTCTTTGGTGTGCAGACAAATGCTCATGGTGGGCCCTGGCAGTGCCACCTGTCTGGCCCAGTGCCCAGGCTCTGGTAGGTAAGGGCAACAATGACAGTGAGGAGACATTCTTTGCTCCCATCCTCAGCCTGTCAAAGGTGCATTAGAGTAGGGTCGGCTCCTTGGAGGCCATCCATCCAAAAGGACTGATTCCCTTTAAGCCCACCCAGAGTGCAAATCCACATACCCTGAAAAGTGTCCCTGAATGCTTCAGCCTGCCAAGCACGGAAGCCTGGTCTCCCTGGACCAGACTAGATTCAACTACTTCAGTTTTCCTTATTGTCACTAGAGGCTTCTGTCCGGAGACCAAATCTTGCAGCACTGTTTACTAGACCATCATCTTGAACGCGATAGCTCAGAATAAAATACAATATTAAGTTTTGGGCAGGTTTCCCCATCTTCTCCCCAGAGTACCACTCACCTCCCAACCAGCCTGGCCAGTCTAACGTTAGGGATTTCCCTAGTGATGTAACACTTTATGCCAGAACAGTGGGAGTTGCAGGAAGACTAAAAATTGTTCTGGGCAGCAAGTGAGCATGAGCTGCCCTTTCCACTCATGGTACTCTGGTCCCCCACCCAGCCTGTCTGCGGCCTCCCAGCCCTCCTGCCCACAGCAGGGGCACAGACAATCACAGAGGCACGGCTTGCTGATCTCAGAGCTGCCGGCTCAGCTGTCACACCACGGGCTGGGAGCTGGCACGTAGCTTACTCACAGGGAGGCACTGGCTGGGCACTTGACAGCCTGGTGTGAACAGAAGATCCAGCCCCCAGAAGACCCACATATCTGGAATTCCTATACAAGCACGGCTTCCTTTCTCCATTTACCCTCCCCACTCAGGTCACAAGGACATTAATGATCACCTATGTTCCCAAAGAAATCCAAGATCCAGAAATCATCATGAAGCATTTTCAGTAAGTGGGTCAGGGTGGGCTGAAGCAGGGATGGCCGCCTCCTGGCAGCCCTGCCTGGGTGCTGAGGAGAGAATGTGTTGGAACAGCAGCACCCCAGGTGGTGGCTCTCCACGGGGCTGAAGCAGGGTTTCTGAAGTCCAGGGTTTCCTGCACAGCATGGTGCGATGTGCGTGGTGCTGCTTCTCCTTTCCCCTGTTGCTTGTGAGTCCAGGGAGCCCCTGGACCACAGCCATTTACAGCAGATCATCTGGAGACCTCTTTTGTGACCCGAAGTTCCTGTCCCCAGGGACACTATCCACCGGGCTAATTATCTCTTTGTGAACAACTCTCTGCTGGGCTCTCCAGTAGTTGGAGCTCTGCCCCCGGCCCTGTTCTGAATCATGTAGGAGGGATTTGGCAACTCGGAGATTATCAGGCTCTGAACCCTGAAGTCTGGCCTTAGGGGCAAGTGTGGACTCTCCCCCAGACCGTTGAGCTGCCCAGTCTCGGGGCTATCACAATGGGTAGAGGGTAGGGCAACACATCCTCGACCCCACAGGCTGACTCAGCACCCATGTTTGTGGCTGTAGCGAGGCCTATCCAGGGTGTGTGGTGACCAGAGTCCACTTCTGCTATGACGTCAGGACCCTGATCGACTTAGATGATCTGAGGTGAGCCCACAGCAGGGCCTTCCAGGGACTGGAGTGGGGGTAGAAGTGGGGGGAGGATGGGTCTCTGCTGGCCCCTGACTAAAGGTCCCTCCCCCTCCCTTACTACTGGCAGGCGCCACGCCATGCGGGGCCGACTCTTCTATACGGCCAAGGCCAAGAAGACTGGGAAGGTGATGATTAGGACCCATCCTTGCTCCCGCTTGTGCTTCTGCAACTGCTGGACCTGTTTCAAGGAGGTAACTGGCGTGGGCGTGGGTGATGGCCTGGGGTTCCAGGCCCTGTGCTCTTGCCTGCATCCCCTGGCCCCAGGCCTCATTCAGGTCTGCTCTGGGGCCCCAGCCCCTGGCTCCTCCCTCCCCTTCCACAGTGCCCTGCCTCCCTGCTGAGCATGCAGAGGAGACTCAGCCTTTCTGGGGGTCACCTCCATAGCAGTCTGGGGAGGCTGGGCTCAGAGAACACAGTTGGCTGCAGGAGGCTATCAGGCCTCAGGCTTCCAAAGAGACAGGACAAGAATATTTGAAAGCGACCATCCAACCATGTCTGGAGGGGACCTCAAGACTTGGAATTGGGACAGGACTAAATCCCATCCAGTCCGGAAAAAGAATCATTCCCTCCTCCTGAAAACATACCTTATCACCTCTCTCATGTGCACCCCAAGTCTTAAAGCACCCCACTTACCCTCAGCTTATGCCTCACTTTCCCTAGATCTAGGGGCAGGGAGCAACTTGTTCTTGTTCTAGAGGTGGGACTTTAGAGCCCGCTTAGGGTCCTGAGCTCTTTGCCAGGCTTCAAGGTCTCCCACCCCTGGGCTGCTGAGGAGAGAGGCTCCTGTGTCCAGGGCTCTGGCCTCTCCAGCTCTGAGGGCGCCTCTGGCCCTAGGTAGACGCAGAGCAGTACTACAGTGAGCTGGAGGAGCAGCTGACCGATGAGTTCAATGCAGAGCTCAACCGTGTCCTACTGAAGCGACTCGACCTGATCTTTGTCACCTTCCAGGACTTGAGGATGGCAAAGCGGTGAGTGCCAGGGCATTGGCTTGCTGGACCCGCCCAGCCCCAAGCGTGGGCCTCTGCTCCTCTGACACTGTCCTTTCTCACCCTCCCTCCCAACCAAGGGGTGGAGGAGTGAGTCTCCCTCCATATTGCTGTATTCCGACCTTCCCTCAGCCCTTCCATTCCCCCCAAGGGCTGTAGGCCTCTGGCTCCCCAGTGAGATGGTTAATCAATTCCCCAGCTGCCGGGACAGCGGGTCCCTGGGGATGCCCAGCCCTCGTCTCCTCACTCCCATATGTTGCTGCCCCAGCACAGAGGTGGTCAGAGTAGCCTTGGACCTTGTGGTTCCTCTTCCGGCCTAGACAAGGATGCTATCCATTTTCTCCCGGTTGCCTTCCTCTGCTGCTGCAGGCCTCCCCTAGTTCAAAGGCCTCTGGCTCCTCTCTTCTCTGTCCAAGTCTCTAGCAACAGGGGACATTAGGTCTACTCTGGGCCAAAGTCCTAAGGGAGGGCTGAATCAGTCTCTTGAAGACTGTGGAGCCTTCCTCTCCCTGGGGCAGGCTGACCATGCACTTTGTCCTCACCCAGCCCAACCCTACCAAGGGATAGGGGAGCAGCCTAGATTTTAGTCACAAACAATGGTACTCAACTGTGCAAGTTACTTGCATTCAGACTTTATATCTGTCAAATTTGGTGACTGATATCTGCCCTGACCACCTCCCAGAGGGTTGATAAGGGATACATGTTCTATTTAATGTGTATGTGTGTATTGTATAAAGCAGTACACCACATAACATAACAGTGTTCATTTTCAGAGACGTCATTTCCTTCACAGCAGACCTGAGGCTTAACCACAGCATAATATGAGTTAGAAGGTTGAAGGCAGGGCTCAAGGCCAGGGCCTGCCCCTCTTCACTGTGTCTCTAGGCCCCTCAATGCAGTAATTGATGTCATTGAGAATATATTAATCGCCAATTACTACACAGGAAGAATTCAGTAATTGGTAGTCACTGATACTAAAATGAGGCTAAGATTAGTACCTCCCCCTCAATCTCAAACAAAGAAAGAACATATCTGTGTCATTAAGAAGGAAAGGCAGAGACTGAGAGCCGTGTGTACCCCTCCCTTTCCTGGGCAGCCTACGCACCCTTGAATGACCCTTCCCTCCATATTTGGGGACTTAGGGACTATCCACCCGTAACATCCTGGGAGACATAGGCAAAGCTTCAAGACTCCCCGGGAAGGATATGAGCTCCCCTGTGTGGGACGGCCACAGTAGCCCTGGGACTGGGGCTGCAGACCCTCCTAAGCCCATCCTCCCACCCCCAGACCTCTGTCTCCTCCTCCTCTTCTGTCTCTGCAGTGTCCGGGAGGATTACAAGTACGTCCAGTGTGGCATGCGCCCTCAGCAGTCCTCTGTGACTACCATCGTCAAGTCCCACTACTGGAGGGTGACTGTTGCCCCACACCCCAAAGACATTGTCTGGTATGCCCCCTCTCCTCCGAGCAGGCAGCAAGATGGGGATCCCCTCTCCCTGGACTGCACTGTACCCAGTGCTGTCCAAATTTGGCCCCCACTGGGCTGTATTGCTGACTCCCTTGAGCACCTGTTTCTGCCTACTCCTAAGCTCACTCCCAAAAGCATGGAAGATGCCCAGTGCCCAGATCCATTTCTGGCTCACCTGTGCAATATATTTAGAGCCTTTTCAAACTGCTGCACGCAGGTCTGGGCCCAGGGACCTGAATTAGAGCAGGGAATCCTGGGTCCACAGCTGGCATGCAGGAGATAACATCTGGGCTGTCTAACACCTGTCTCTATGTGTGCCTCCCCACCCACCCCAGGAAACACCTCTCTGTCCGCCGCTTCTTTTGGTGGGCCCGCTTTATTGCAATCAACACTTTCCTCTTCTTCCTCTTCTTCTTCCTCACCACGCCTGCTATCATCATGAACACCATCGACATGTACAACGTCACCCGCCCCATCGAGAACCTGCAGGTGCCTTCTCTGCTCAGGCCAGGCCTGGGGACCCCAGGGAGATCAAGGAAAAACTCAGGCGATGATGGGCTGGGTGACCCAGATACCCCAGCACTGGGAGGTGGCAGTGGTGTAAATGGTGGGGCAGAGTGTTCTTCTGAAGGGATAAAGGTGGCTCATTGCCCATCTCAGTGATGGGCTTGGACAGGAAAGGAAATGAGGGAGCTACAGATGGTTCCTGGGGGGAGTTTGGGGGATGGGTGGTCTGGTCAGCATGGGCTCAGATGGGGTCATCATAGGCTGGCTAGGAGTATGGAGAGTGTGGCCAGTGTGAACAGATCCATTCTCCCCAAGTTCCCTAGGGTGGGAAGGTTCTTGGTTTGAGTGGTAGGGTTGAGGGTGAGGAAGAGCAAGGTAAGTCCCCACACAGCCCTGTAAGGGAAGTGGACTCCAGACCTGCCTCTACCTCCCCCGTGTTTAGACACCTCCCATCCAGACTGGGAGCCCTCGGCCCCTCCAGAGCCACCCCTGAAGGTAGAGGACATCTCTTCCTGACAGTGCAGCTCAGAGGAAGCATTGCCCCATTTTCCAATTCTGTAGCATGAAGGCCATTACAAGGAACCGAGAAGGCTCTTCCTTCTACACTGTCCTCATCACCATTCCCAGAAAAATACACACACTCGCATGCAAAGTCAAGCTACAAAGTCAACACTACTGCTGCTGCTGCCTTTTGTTCCCCGTAGACCCCCAGCAACACGCATCCTGGGAGCACCACAGCCTTCCCTGAGGGCTCTCCTCCCCCACCCCGCCACCCCCTGCTTACACATTGTCACAGCACAGTGTTGTCCCCATGTGGGAGACAAGGGACCATAGTTGGCCCTGAGTGAAGTGCTCAGATTGCCCCTCCAGTGACCCTAGCGTAGAAGCCCTCACCTCTCAGGGACTCTGCTTAATCTTGAAGTGTCAGCCTCTGTATGTCCCCAACCAAGCAGATCCCTGGGCAGGAAGGCATGGAAGGAAAACCTGGTCCCTTCTCGGTCTCTGGGAAGGCAGCCTGCCCTGGGATTGAGCTGGAGAAGAGGGGTACAAGAGAAGCAGGGCTAGCCTGCAAGAGGGATAGTCTCCTGGCACTGACATCTCTCCTGCCCCCCTCCCCTCTGACCCACAGAGCCCCGTCGTGACCCAGTTCTTCCCCTCCGTGATGCTCTGGGCCTTCACGGTGATACTGCCCCTGATCGTCTACTTCTCTGCCTTCCTAGAGGCTCACTGGACCAGGTGACCTGGGGCCTCCTTTCCTACTCCCCTAGCCACCCCCGTCGGCCCTAAGGAGGAGAATGGATCTGGGATGATCTTAATGCTCACATCTGCCCCCAAACACCAAAAGGTGTTTCCCACTTTGGAAGGAGGGCCTGGGCTGTCTCTGGCCCTCCAGCCTCAGAGATGCTGAGATGGGACCACTATCTAAGGGGTGAGAGGCCAAAATCAACCCCTCCGTAGGCTGTTCCCTCAGCACCCAGTCAGACACTGCAGGGAGGGAGCTGTGGGCACGAATTAGGCAGGGCCAGGAGTTCCAGGCAGAAAACACAGGATGTAAAGACTTGTCCAGGAAACGTCAAGTGGGCTGCCATGGCCGTGGCAGAGGCCTGTGAATTCAATCAGACTGTCGACACATTTGGCCTTTGCACTGCCAACATTTTAAATAACCAGGAGCTTTTCTACTTCTTAGCCCTATAGCAGTAGCTAATTGGGTAGAAAATATTTACCACATCCTGGGCAGATGGCATTGCCTTGGCCTGAAGACTGTATGTGTCTCAAAAGTTATCTCCTGCACCAAAGTTCGTACCTCTGCGCCAGGCAGCAAGCCCCAAGTTTTGTCCTAACAAAAAGCCTTGCTGACCTTTCCTATGGCTAAGAACAAGGCTTATAAGAGTCATCGAAGCTCCATGGGGATCCAAGAATCATTGGTAAGGTCTCTTTAACACAGAGATGTCAAATATAAGCTATCTCTGTGCCTTTCATTCCTTCCTGTGTCCAGGGCAGACATCACTAGTTGATTGTGATGTTCTTCCCTGCTGCTCCCAGATGCTACATTGCTCATGGTGCTCTGCGGAGCTAGCATTGGTCTGTACAATTAAACCAGTTTCCTAGCCCAGACAGTTGTCGCTTTCTCTCATGGTGTACACACACAGAGACATATGTGTGTATAGGTATCTCTCTCTCCATTGTGTAGTTAGGCCTCTGGTTCTTACTATGTCCCACACATTGATGAATTTCTCTGTTTCCTTCCAGATCAAGTCAAAATCTGATCATAGTGCACAAGTGCTACATATTTCTGGTGTTCATGGTGGTCATTTTGCCCTCTATGGGACTGACCAGGTATCTCACTTCCAATTATGCCTCCTTTCTCAGCCAGGCTCGCCTTAGGGTTAGACTCTCCTCTTTCAGACACCGTAGGCCTACCTGTGGTTGCTGCCAAGTTCACTGCTCAAATGACAGTCCTGTGCCTGTCATGGGCATAGATAAACCAGGTATCATGCAAACTCTAATGTGTCAGCCACGAACTGTACCCTCAAAGAGTTCATCACAAGGCCAGCCTGCCAGCTGACACATGACCCAGGGTAGGAAGGATGCAGCCAACAAGCAGGAGAAGTTCAGAAGGGGGAGTGAGCACAGTGAGAGAAATGGCTGCTAAGGTTTGCTGGAGGAGGTGGCCCTGAGCTGAGAGCCAAGGGTTCAAGGCAGGGGGGTGGCCCAGCACTCAGAAAGGAGAGGAACTGGCTGACTAGAACAAGGCAAGAGTCTTTGGGGATAGAGCAGGAGAGGGTGGAAAGAGGGAAGCCAGACAGAGATTCTTTAACTAAAGGGCTGGCCCTGTTCTTGCTTCTAGTTTGAATGTCTTTTTCCGCTGGCTGTTTGACATCTACTATCTAGAGCATGCATCCATCAGGTTCCAGTGAGTACTTCCATGGGTGCCCCAGGGGGTCTGTGTCCTCCGCGGGGGCGGATATTGGTGCCCTTCCCAGGGGCCAACACCTGATTTGCTCACAGAGGTATAGACAGCTGCGCGTGAGCACTCTCATTAGGCGCATTCGAACCTTCCCGGTGCTAGGATCCCATTGGCAATTTAGTAAAGTCCAGGGACCTCTTCTCAAAATGACATTTTTGGAAAAATTATGAATTCACAGATGTTGCCAAAAAAACAAAAAAAATGTATGGGGGCAAGGTATATCCCGTGTATTCTCACCCAGTGTCCCCCACTGGTAACATTTTGCCTAACTATAGCACGGTATCAAAACAGGAAGTTCACATTGGTACAATCCACAAAAAAACTTATTCAGATTTTGCCAATTTTACGTGTACTCTGAATGATGCCTTTAAGCATACAAAATACACGGATTGCAAAGAAAACAAATTATACCAACATATAATTATCAAAATATTTTTGATAATTATATCAAAAATTATATCACAGACTTTCTAACACAATCAGTAACAACATTTTAAATTTAGGAAAGCTAAAGTTACATTTTATTGTTTTAAAAATAGTGTGAATGCTGATCTTACTTATTGGAAAAGAACATTAATTTAGAGAGTGATCTTTGGTTAGGCAATGTGCAGATCATGTTTGACATGTAGCCTATTTTGATCTTTTATTTCTGTGGTTACAAGTGTATCTCAGTTTTCAAATATATGTTGGGCATGACATGCAAGTTTCCATAGCTTACTGTATAAGGGAAGGACCAGAAATCTCCAAAGTTAAACTATCATTATATTAACTTTTTATTTCTAAGATAATTGAGTTCATCTTTGGCTAGGCCAGTGTCTTCAATACAGTTTATATATGAGAAAGAAATGAGTTGTGAGTTTATGCCTCAACTTAGATGCCATGAAGAAATAATAGCTTTTGAAGGAGTTCTGAAGTATGCTCAGAAGCTTGCAGGTATCTCTTTTGGAAGACAGAAAGAAAGTTGACGGAATTTTGTCGATGAGGACAGTGGAAAGCAGCAGAGGTAACAGGCTATCTGGCCATTAGGTGGCCGAAAAACTCCTAGTTGAAGTTGACCAACTACGTCAAATACACATCTGTAGCCAGGAGAAGTTCAATGGTGTGGAATTTAGCAGCATGTCTGATACATGTACCTGCCATCATTTTGAAATGATGACGAATACAAAAGACGTCATAAGATGCCTGGAGTAACGGCAACATGACAAGAAAACATCTGACTTCAAGTGGTGATAAAGTCACATCAACTGTGAACACCCCTGGGATTTGCTGCCCATATTCTTAATGGAAGGAAATGCTAAGTTTCAGTTAGAGGTCGATGAACACAAATATAGTCTAATACAGAGGCAGGTGAAGGCGGGAAGGGGAAGACCATTGGCAGAAGGAGGGAGGGCATGAGGTGGGATCTCACCCAATGTGCACCTTGTGAGGTTGTACAACGCACCCCCGGGTGAGGGGCTCTTTTACTTCTCCCTGGAAATGAGAACAATGCAATCTAAAAATTTGTACCCTCATATTAATTTGAAATTTAAAAAATAGAGATTCATGAAAATAAAGATGTAATTTTTTTTCCCAATGCAAGGTCCACAGAGCCCCAGATTCTCACTCATGGACTCCCCAGAGTCTGTGGACCTGGGTCAGACTCCCTGCTTTGGATCAAGCTCATGCATGTATCCCCTAAACATCCACACTTGTGGTCCATCCCCTGCCCTGCTCAAAGGGCTTCTTATTAACTTAAATTGGGTTGGGGAGACCTTGATCTACCTACCATCTATCTATCTGTGTATATGAAACTATTCTCATCTGTCTTCCGCTTCCTCTGCTGTGTTTCTCTTCCTCTCTCCTCCTCCCTCTCAACATTTCTCCCCTTTCCCTGCCCCCTGGCTGCTTTTGCTGTCTCCCTGCCACCTCCCACCCTCTGCCTAGGTGTGTGTTCCTGCCCGACAATGGTGCCTTCTTCGTCAACTATGTGATCACGGCAGCTTTCCTTGGCACAGGCATGGACCTGCTGCGCCTGGGGTCACTCTGCTGGTACAGCACCCGCCTCTTCTTCTCCAGGTCGGAGCCAGAGAGAGTCCACATCAGAAAGGTGAGGGCCAGGCCCTGCCCTGAGCACAGCCCTCAGTGTCTCTAGGGACAGTGTCAGGGAGGGGCCTGCTGGAGCACTGAGCAGCCTGAGGTTGGAGGGATGGCGTGGACAGCTGGCCGTGGCAGGGACCCCAGGGTTGAGAGAAGGCTGTCTCTAGCTGCCAGCCAGCACCCAGGTGGCCTATGAGAGCTGCAGGGGTAGCCAGGCCAAGGGGACTGGGCAACCTCCAGGTGACCCTGCCTTCTGTCCCAGAACCACGCCATAGACTTCCAGTATGGGCGGGAGTACGCGTGGATGATGTGCGTCTTCACCGTGGTGATGGGATACAGCATTACTTGTCCCATCATTGTCCCTTTCGGTGAGTCATCACTGGGGAACAACCAGGGCTTCACATCCACAAGACTGGAGGAGGAATTGAGGCCCACAGCATGAGGCTGTCTCCAGGGGCATGAGGCGGTGTCAGGGCCAGGGTGGCGGGAGGGAGCCAAGGTTAGATGGCTGCTGCCGCAAGAAGTTTGTCAAATGAATGCATGCATGACTGACTCTAAACTAGATAAGAACACTTTCTGGGGACTCAAGGGAAGATGCTGGACCAATAGGTCAGCATCCCAGAGCTGGCTATTGTTCTTGGCTCCGGTTACTTTGATAGTCCTGAATGTGGCTTCCTGGGTCTGTGGGAACATTGGGGAGGCAGGCACAGGTCCCAACTGCTAAAGTAGCCCCTGAGTATGTCTCTGTCTTCTGTCCCCCGCAGGGCTGATCTACCTGAGCCTGAAGCACTTAACAGATCGCTATAACATGTACTACTCCTTTGCACCCACCAAACTGAACGAGCAGATCCACATGGCTGCCGTCTCCCAGGCCATCTTCGCACCGCTGCTGGGTCTGTTCTGGATGCTCTTCTTCTCCATCTTGCGCTTAGGTAGGTACCCTGCTTGCCTGGCCATCGCCCCTCCCTCTGTCCCCACTGCTCTGTGAGCTCCTTAACACTGACGCTCTGGGAGGGGGAACAAGATGCTTTTTGCTGGATTTGGCCATGGCCAGTGCATGAATCAGCATCTTGACAGAATTTTGAGGCTAAGGGGAGGGCCTGGACACATATGGTCCACATTGTCTAGATTTGGGTTCCATCCCTTCAGAGCGGGAAACATCAAATTCCTTCATTCTGACTCCAGGCTGGCAGGAAATAGAACAGTACCTATTTGGGTCTCAATGGCCACGACATTTCCTCTAGTGTCTTAAAAAATGCCTGGTTTCAGCTCAGCACCTGTGGCTCAAGCGGCTAAGGCGCCACCATATACACCTGAACTGACGGGTTCAAATCCAGCCCAGAACTGCCAAACAACAATGATGGCTGCAACCAAAAAACAGCTGGGTGTTGTGGCAGGCACCTGTAATCCCAGCTACTTGGGCGGCAGAGGCAGGAGAATCGCTTGAGCCCAGGAGTTGGAGGTTGCTGTGAGCTGTGATGCCATGGCACTCTACCCAGGGTAACAGCTTGAGGCTCTGTCTCAAAAGAAAAAAAAAAAAAGTCTGGTTTCATGGGCTGTGAGAAACTTTTGCCTACACAAAGCTGCTCCACCTTCAGGGAGCGCAGAAGGCACCTCATAGAAGCCACAGAGGAGAATCTCCCAGCTCAACACCCAGGGAGGGACTCATGCTCCAGGAAGCCCCCAACCCCACTGACCTTCCCCCTGGATGCTTGACCTTAACCTTCCCAGGGGGGTGGTATACCACCACTTGCTCCTACAACACACTGCTATGAGCAAAGGGAAGCAGCGGCCTAGTGGCCTTTGACTGTAAAGAGTAATTATTGATATTTACCTAGTTAGAAAACTGCTACCATAAAAGGGGGACCAAATATACCCAAATGAAATGTAAATGATTTTTGCATTCAGGATTCCTCGTGAGTGCCATAGCATGAGTATCTGAGTGTGCTCACTTGGGAAGGGCTTGCAGGGAGAGGTGGAGATTGTTTGGGAGCAGTGGCAGAAAGGGGGACTCAAACAGACTTCCCAGGGGTAGGTCAGAAGGATATGTTCTGTGGGTACTTTAGTCAATCAAAACATTTTTTTTTTGAGGCATCTATAAATGCCAAATTCTAAACTGATCAAGTAGAACAGTTCTTAGCCCTTGCCAAAGTGCTGAGATAATCCCCAGGCATCTGTTGGTTGGGGTGACATCTCAGCTTGCAAACACCTACCCGTGGCCTTTTCTTCTCCTTGGCAGGTATCCTCCACACCATCACCATTTTTTCCATGACCAACCTCCTCATTTCCACAGTAGTTGCTTTTTGTGGCATCTTTCTGGGTAGGTTTTGGATGAACACGGACATCCAGGTGAGTGGCCAACCTGCCCTTCCTTACTGGTTCTCCTGGCCCCTGGGGGACACAGCTCTGGGACACCCTCCTGGCCTGTGCACCCACAGTATTGCAGGAGGAAAGAGTCTCGCCTTTCTCTCTGACTGTGGGTGTGCAAGCCCCGTGCAAGCTCTCAGGTGTGCACATACACACGTGTACATGTCTTACACTAGCTCAGGCCCTGCCTCCCACCCAGAAGATAGCTGCCCTCTTCTTTTCTATCCTATGACCCCTCCTCCAAGCAGTGGGCTCTATGATGGGAGTCCAGTCCAGCCACTGAGCTCTGAGCACCATTCCAAGGGCTGGAGGGCTGAGCAGTGAGGTTCTGGCTCATGCCTGTAATCCTTGCACTGTGGAAGGCCGAAGTAGGAGGGTCCCTTAAGCTCAGGAGTTCAAGACGAGCCTGAGCAAGAGTGAGACCCTATCTCTCCTAAATATAGAAAAATTAGCTGGGTGTGGTGACTCAACCCTATAGTCCAAGATACTTAGGCAGGAGGATCACTTTAGCCCAGGAATTTGAAGTTGATACCATGGCACTCTAGCCTGTGCAAAAAAAAAAAAAAAAAAAAAAAATTCCTGAACTTGCTAGTGAATTGGCACCCCCACCCCCATCCCCTGCCCCAGCCTGTGCCTCCTGTGGCTCTTTGGGAGTGGGGTCCAATCTAATCAGTAGGCTGCATAAGAAGAGGGAGCCAGTCCATACCTTCTCAAAGCCATGCCTACATAGTGCTCTATAAGAGCACTTCCCAGAGTGGGTGGAGGAAAACACAGCTTTTCATTTCTCACAGTCACATTTTATTTTTAAGTTTCTGCTTATAGCAACTGGCACAGGTTGTCTGTTTACAATAGTGATTGTTTCCTTTTTAAATTAATTTATATAAAGAAAAGACAGTTGATTTTAAGTACTGACACCCTGCTGAGTCAGAAGAGAAAGCATCTTGGAGGAGGATCTTCTTGCTTCTGGTGTCCCCAGGACCCTGGGACGGGCACCTGTGCCCTCCTGCCTGGCCCTCATCCTCCATCATCGGGCTGCAGTGCCATGCTAGTGAGGGGCTGGTGTGAATCACCATCCCCCGCTCTGTGTTTCTAATACAATGATGTCATGCGGTCTAGTTGCCCAAGTGTCCACTCTAGAAAAGGACAGCTGGGGACTTAGACTGTATTGGCTTAGGACAAATTCCAAATATGGAGAGAAATCCCAGGAAGAAAGAAGACAATGTCAAAGTCAAGGTTTTTCCTGGAGTCAAACAAAGCAGGCTCCCCTTTAAACTTCTATTTAAATGCTGCTTACTTCCCTCCATTACAGTCTTTTGGAATAGAACTTTCCAGAAGAGATTCTCTAGCATCCCAGATCTCTTTAGTCCTGCTGGCTAAAGGTTTGGACAGGCAGAATATGAGTTGAGCTCAGGGTGATGAGAGGCCCAGTTGCAGGCAGGAGGCTCCTCTGCATGTGGGGAGGGGAAGGACGCAGAGCTGACACCCCCATTCTGTGACCACCTCTCCTCTCCCTGATGCAGACTGAGGAAGAGGAGATCCAGACAGTGTTTGACGTGGAGCCAAGCAGCACCTCCTCCACACCCACCTCCCTTGTGAGTCACCACCTGAACCCTGGGGACAGGCCGGGAGGGCAGTGCCCACAGGGGTGGTCTGCTCCAGTGGCACTGTGGGGGGCGCCAACATTTGGTGTTCACCCTGGGTACTGGGGAGGAGCTGGGGGACGCCTTGGGCTCCCCTCTCTGACGCAGCAGGACTTGGCCCAGGTCCAATTACTGCCGTGGCCCTGGCTGAAGAGTCAGGAAAGGAGAAGAGCCGACCGGACATTGTCTGGAAGGTCCTCAAAGAGGAAGTACGCAGTCCAGAGGACCTCGTCCTCACAGACTTCAGTCGTGTAGACGCGAGGGCATGCTGAGGCTGGGCCTCAGGACCAAAGGCTGCCTCCAAGGGCACAGGTGCAGGCAGAGCGGCGCAGACAGAGCTGCAGGGAGCAGTAGCGGAGGTCTGTTCTGATGGTAAGGCAGGGGCGGCGTGGAGGAGTGAGCCCACCAGCCTGAAGAGAGAGGCAGACACAGAGTATAGGGACCCAGCAGGAAGGTTGGGCATTAGCTCGGACTTGAGGGGCGTGAGCACTCGCCCCATCCCTGCCACAAATGTGGATGCCCGATAAGCTCCCTGGGCTGGGTACAAGGCAGCCTGTGCCTGGATGCCAGAGCATCTCAGAGGAGCATGATGAAGGGCGCCAGCCGGCCTTGGCACTCACAGAACCTGTCCCAGAGGAGGACACATCTAATTTGACCCCAGGAACAGGAGTAGGGGTTGCCAGGTGAAATAGGGTATCCAGGAAGAACATTCCAGAGGAGCAGCCACCTGTGCAAAGGGAAACTGCAGACATTTGGTCTCGGTGCAAATGCAGAGTGGGTGGCAGGGCCCAGTGGAGAGAAGGCTTTCTTTAGCCCTGGGCAGAATTGGGTTAAAGTGCACAAGAACCAGGCATGGACAAAACAACAGCAGGGGACGTGCCCACCCAAGGTGCAGACACAAGAAGTCACCAGAACTCCAGGTTTGCCCCACTTGGAAAAGAATCCTGCATATAGGCAGACGGCCTCTGAGGGGCAGGGGAGGAAGTGCTTTGGTACTGGAGAGAGGACAAAGATTTCCAACCAGGAAAGTCTCTCTTTTTCTTGGGACCCTTCCCATACAAAGGGTCGCCAGCCTCTCTCAAATGTCATGAATTTTTGAAATCTTACGGAACAGATGCTTTGCCGTTCTCTTAATCTTTTGATAAGTGCACACAGCAGGGATTTTTATCCACAACCTGGGGCTCAAAATGTCAGTTAATATAGACCCCAAGTCACTGAGCCAGGAAGTGGCAGAAAAGTTTGAACTAGGCCCAATTGACTTGAAAGCCTGTGATTTTTTTTTTAATGACTAGAATTTATTTTTTAAATCTTTCATTATTGTAATAGTAATATATGAACATTATAGATAATTACAGGGAAAAAAGATAATCAAAAATAAGGAAATAAAAAGTCCACATTCTCACCACCTAGAGATGATCAGTGATCCTATATATGCCTTAGTGTTTATTCTTCCAGATATTTGTATATTATATATCTCATCCAGATAATTTTATATATGTCTTGTAGCTTTTTAAAATTAAATAATACTATATATACTGTTTCATAATCTGTATTGAAGTTAACCTCTGTCTTTCCATATTTATAAATTCTTCAAATACCCAGTCCTTATTCAAATCACCCTAAAATCTTTTATAGTTTGTCTAAACCAAGATCTACCTGGTGCCTGTTGATTGGCTATAATGTGTCTTTTATTTTAGCATAGCCACTTTTCATGACTTGCCAGAGAAACCAAACCAGTAGTTTTGCGGAATGTCCTGCCTTCTGGATTTTTCTGGCCATTTCTTCATGGTGTCTGATAACAGGTTCCATGATTGCCTGTATTCCATAAAAACTAGAACTCAGATCGGAAGGCTTGATATATTCAAGTTCAACATGAGGACTAGAAGGCATTGTGCCTCTACCAGGAGAGATACGATATCCAGGTTATCCCCATTAATGATGCTACTGTGACCCCCTGATTAAGGGAATGACAGCTGGTCTTTTCATCTTTCCCTTTACGACCAAAAGGTCACCTTGGTGTTTGGCACCATGAGAATGTCTAGTTTTTTATTGGAAAATTGTTTCCTCATCAACTGGGGCTATTTAATTTCACTGAAATAAACTCTTATGAGAAAGGTTTCATTATATTCCATAATTGCCTATTTTCAAGGTAAGGAGTTGGTTTAAAAGCCACTGCCAAAGATGACAAATTGCTCTCCTCCCTGGTACTTGCTGTATGTTTCTAATCTAGAAATGCCCAGGCATTCATAGGACTATCCCTGGGTTTGACAGGCCACATGGCCAAGGCCTCAGCTAGCAGTCTCTGTTCCAAATCTGAACTCACGGGCAAACCAGTGACATCCCCCAAGTGAGTTCTGGGTGCGCCTCTGAAGCTGCTTTAGAAAGCACATCTGACAAGGCAAAGAGGCTCATAACTGTGATCATAGCATTCTGGGAGGCCGAGGCAGGAGGATCACTTGAGTCCAGGAGTTTGAAACCAGGCTGGCCAACAGAGAGAGATCCCATCTTTACAATAAATAAAGAAAATTTGCTGAGCAAGGCAGTGCATACCTGTAGTCCTAGGTACTCAGGAGGCTGAGGCAGGAGGACTGCTTGGGCCCAGGAGTTGAAGGTTGATCATATCATGCCATTGCACTCTAGCCTAGGCTGCTACAAAGTAAGACCTTGTCTCTAAAAATAAATAAATAAATAAATAAATATAATCTTTAAATAAAAGAAAGAAAGTGCATTGGCACAAGAACAAGGGTCTCTCCAGATGCCAGCTGAGGGGAACCTCAGGTCATCTCCCCTAGGTTCAGCCTGACTTAGAACCAAAAGTGAACAGAACATGTTTTGAAGGACAATGACTGGGAGTGGGGAGACCCCCAACTCAGCCATCCTTGGAAGTCCCTGGATGCTCCTTAAATGACCCAGGACAATGGGGCAGGTGGGATGGACAGGAGCTCAAGCTCCTGGGAAGAAGGTTTGGTTTAGAAGGAACAGTGGTAATGGGAGTGGTATGTGAGGGAGAGGGTGTGCCCAGGGCCTTGCCTCAGATGTAACCTTGCTCTTGTTTTCCTTCTATCCCAAGCAGCTGTATGTGGCCACTGTGCTGCAAGAACCAGAGTTGAATCTGACCCCAGCCTCCTCCCCAGCCAGGCACACCTACGGCACCATGAACAGCCAGCAGCCAGAAGAAGGCGAAGAGGAGAGTAGTCTGAGGGGCTTCTCAAGGGAGCTCAACTCAGCCCAGTTCCAGGAAGGGCTGGAACTAGAGGGCCAGAGCCAGTACCACTGATGAGGACCCCAGGCCTCTGCTGGTGACCCAGGGGAGGGTCTGGCAGGGGGAGGCAGGAAGGTGGCCTAGATCTCCCCACTACCTGCTGCAGACTTTGGGAAGCCCCCAGTAGAGATATCTGCTGCCCCAGCCACGGCTACATGGGGGCCCCGACCTGCTGACCGGTTGGAACTGGAGGTGCTGGGCAAGACAGAGGGAGCCTGCATGAGATGGAGGATACAGGCAAGCACTGTCTTGGGAGGGGTGGCTGAAGCTGTGGTCCCTTCCTGGGGTTGAGATGAGGAGGCACGCGCCAGGGAGGAGGCAAAAGGAAGCCTACCGAAGGCTCTCCAGGTCATCACCAGCTGCCCTGCCCAGGAGCTTCTGCAGCTGCTCCCCTACCTCCGACCCCTTCCTCCCCAGCACTGGCCTCACCATGAGACACAGATGACTATCTGGGAAGAAAACGTTTCTGCACCCATCGACCTGCAAAGAGGTGACTGAGCCCCTTCCTGCTCCTCTGCCCCTTGGCAGACGCCCCCAGGAGCTGCGGAAGAGATGCCCTTCTCCTTTCTATTCTTTCAGGGGTAGATGAGGTCACCTGGGGCTCATTAAACGAGACCTGTGTGCATTTTGAAGAAGGAGGCCTTGGCTGGTCCTTACTCTGGGTACTGTGAGGTGGGGAGGGGCAGAGACAATTTTTGGAGGGGGCTGTCTTCTTCCCCAAACCCTGAGTGGTAGGAAACCAGACATACCTCCTCAAGCCCCAGGGTCTAAGGAGAAGATCCCCAAAGCCAAGGATGTGGCCACTAAGAGCTTCTCTTGCCTCATACTCCTCTGAGTACCTAGACCCTCTGCTTGGCTAAGATGAGCAGCAGCTTGGGTAAGAAACTCATGTTTCTAACAGGACTGGCCACCCCTCTTGCCCCAAGTATGTAGGACCCTTCGTCCCCTCTCAGGGCTGCTCCGCACCATGCCCTGCATCCAAGTGGCCTCCAGTGTGGCCCTAGTTCAGACACTGCAGATGCTTCAACAGTGACATCACCCCCAGGCCTGCTGGGGGTGGGGTTGAGTGAAGAAGCCCGTTCTGGTGAAGCAAGGCCACCACACCCCCAGGACTGCCACCACCTGAGACCCAGCGGAGCAGAATCCTGTGCAACACTGGTGACACCCAGCACCTTTGCTGTAGCTGGCAGTGGACAGGTCTGCATTGGGACTACCACGAAGCCCAGCTGAGGAGGACTTGGAGAAGGGCTGGCTGGGGTCTCAGTGAACCAGAACTCACCAAGTTGAATGGGGTCTGCATGTTCCAAAGCCCTCCCCAAGGTCTAGGTTCCTGCTGACGAGCTGCTGGTGGTAGGCCAAGGCTCACCTCACCTGAAAATTTCCACCAGGCCCCAGGCACATGGCTGCCCTAAACTCAGATCACCTAGGCCTTGTCCTTGTACCATCTTTGCCAACATCCCAGCCCCAGAAGCTCCAAGCTGCAGCACAGATGAGAAATAGTGCTCAAAGGATGGATATTGCCAAACTTTGGTGTGGGGGATCTTTCCAAAGAAACTGGGTAGGCTGGGGAGATGGCTGTCTTTCTCATTCCTTTTCCAACTAGGAGTAAGGGAGAAATTATATCCAGCCTGGCCCTTACACACCCAGGTCCCATAGGGCCGCCACCTCCCAGAATTCCACCAACCAACAAAGAGAAAGGCACCTTCCATAGCAGAGCAGCTGGGCCCAGCAGAGAGTCTGCCCACAGTGGGGAGATGGCCAACTCCTGGCCTTGCCCAGCCCTATAGTGTGAATTAGGTATGGGGGGGTCTGCCAGAAGTTGGTCTGGGGCCCCTCCTTCTCTAGCACCCCTTGGCAGCTGCCCAGTCTCTGCAGTCCCTGCTGGTTCTGCCCTTCGTCTGCTGCCCCCCTCCCCCTGTAGCCCTCAGAAGCCTACATATGGGAAGGGTCTTGGCGGCTGGGAGCTTCCATTCTGGATTTGGGTCAAGTCTAGTCTGGCTCTGAGAGGAGGTGGTGCCAATGTTGAAAGTTCTAGGGTCCACTCTTAAACTAGGAGTCTCCATCACAGCTGGCTCCATCTGGGACCTCTCACGGTCCCTGCAGAGTGGTGGTGGGGAGTCCTTTAGTTCCCCCAAGACAACACATCCAAGCCCTCTCAGGAACCCCCTCCCTCAGTCCACACTTGTCTCACCTGCTGGCCTCCACCTACCACACTCTCCCCTCCCCAACTTCTCAGCCTCCTCCAATCCATCCACCAAAGCGCCCCAGATGTGATCCTTTCTGGAGGGAGCTGCTTCCCATGGGGCCTCCCAGTATTATCTAGACTAGGGCCTCTGAGGGGCCCTTCCTGGGGCCTGAGCAGCCCCAAGCTTGCCTGCCCAGCCTCCAGCTGCCTCTGGGGGCAAAGTGCCTCTCAGCAGCATTTCGTTCTCTGGGGCCTCAGTAGGGGGTATGGACCAACTTTGGCCACCACCACTACAGGAATGTGCCACAATGTTGAACCTTCTTGTTATTAATGCTATGACTGTGCCTTGAATAAACAAGTCCCCCCAACCCTGCAGCCTGTGCCTCTGCCTCTGGACTGGCCCAGCAGGTCCTTCCCTCCACCTGGAGAGAGCAGAGTTTCTAGGGATGAGTTCCCTCAAGTCACCAGGCTGTAGCCACACCTTGCCTCACAGCTTTTGCCCCTGGGGCCAGAGCTGTCCCTTGTGGGATCCCCTTGCCCCTCAAGGCTTCCTGGGTTCATATCCCCCATGGGAGTCAGACCTGGTAAGTGCTACCTGGTCTGCTGGTGAGACCAGAAGTGACCACTTCACTCTGCCATGCAGTAGGTAGAAACTTCTGTTCCCTGAGCTTCTCAGGAAGCCAGCAGTGATGCTTCCCCTGGGCAGCAGAAGCCCCTGCTGAGTGCTGAGTCATGTCATTAGGTCACAGGCTAGTGGCCAGACTTAGAAGACATAGATTTCAAGTGAGGTCCCCAGAAGCAGCAGCAGATAGGACTCAAGTCCACATCAGGCTGGGTGGAGGAGGTGGAGCTATGTGGGGCATCTAGGTCACACCTGTGGCAAGGAGGAGACAGAAGTCCCCTGACCTGAGGACATGTCTCTGGATCAGGAGACCTAGTTCCTGCCCTTCTGTCAGCTAGATGGCCCAGGATGGTCACCTCAACCAAAAAGCAGGGGTGGCAGGGTCCGAAGTCAACCTTACTGAAGAGGACAGATTAGGGAGGCTGGGGAGACCTCTTCACCCACTGCTCCCTGTGGCAACAGTGGATGACAGTCTTGGGGGCAGCTACCAAAGACCGTTTCCCACTACCCCCCTCACACTTGCACAGTCCCTCCATGGTCATAGGTTCAGAGCCCTCACGGGATGAGCAAGGGCACAGGGCCAGGGCCCAGCCTTGTGGCCTCTCTCCCCTCAAAACAATCGTTTTCCAAGTCCAGTCAGATGAAACCCACATGGGCTGCTGCAGGGAAGGGGGAAGTTATGACCTCTCAGGGTCTCCTCTCAGATCCAGCAGCCTCCAGGGTCCCCCAGATCACTGGGCCACTCTGTGGTTCAGCAGGCCTGTTGGGGGCTTCTCCTCAGAGACAGAGCAGTGTGGGTGCTGGCACTGCAGGGATTGGGAGGAAGCAGGAGGGCCTAGGCTGCCCCAAGGCCAACACTGGGCCAGTAAGGGCAGGACACCGGGGGAAGCTCAGGTCTTCTGAGGAGCTTCCTAGCTGGCCCAACTCCAGGTTTCTAAGTTTGCTTTGTGGAAACCCCTCGGGAAGTTGGGGGAGCCTGGTTTATGGGAAGACAGGTTCCCAGGTTTTCTCAACAGAGCTGCTTTCTATACACATTGGCCTAGACAACCAATAGCCCAGCATTGCCCAGGCCTCAATTTGGGGGGCTCGCCATCCCACCACAAACAGGAGTCTCCTGAGAGATTTTAAATAATCCAAATGTTCCGGTCCCATCCCTGAACAACCCAAAATTTCTGCCAGTCACTTCTATTTCACAAAAGCCCCCAGGTGACTACAAAGTGCAGGGAGGGGTGAGTGAGTAAGGGAACAGTCCAGGCATGGTCCGCCCTCAGAACCTCAGTGTCTCCCCATCTGAGGCTCCTAAGTGATGAACACCCAGCCGGGCAAACTGTTGTCATGATTATCCTTCTTTGCAATGAATGTGACTACTGTGTGGGCCAGAGAGCCACACATAGGCCTCAGAGGCCCTTCTGGCTACCTTGGAGCCCAGAGTGGCTTCCACAATAGCCTCCTGGCTTCTGCAGTGGAAGATTACAAGTGCAATAAGCTACCATGTAGGGTAGCATCACAAAGGTAAGGGCAGGGAGCATTTAGAGGTAGGCGGGGCCAGCACAAGCTCTGTGGATGGAGAAGGGAGCAAGCAGAGGGTCTGCGGAAAGACATGTTCAGGGCCTGAGGGATGACAAGGAAGAAGGCCAGAGTGGCCAGAGCAGAGATCAAGGGGAGGAAGGGATGAAGGTGCTATCTGAGAGGATGCTGGGCTATGTAGGCTACACCAGGACTCCAGGTTTCACAGGGAAGCTGCTGGAGAATTCTGGGCAGGGAGGAGTGACACAATCCCTTTATGTGTCTTTTTTTCAAATTTTTATTACTATTATTTTTGCCGTTTTTGGCCAGGGCCGGGTTTGAACCCACCACCTCCGGTATATGGGGCCAGCGCCCTACTCACTGAGTCACAGGCCCACCTTTTTTCAATTTTTTTTTTAATTGTGGTACACACAACATTGACCGTCTTAACCATTTTTAAGTGTACAGTTTAATGGCACAAAATACATTCATAAGGCACTAGTCATCTCCACAACTCTTAATGGGGACTCTGTACCCATTAAGCAGGAGCTCCCATCCCTCCTCCTGCAGACCCTGGCAACCACCGATGTAACCTCTCTCACGTACCCCTGTGTAGCCAGAGTGGGACAAGAGGACATGGAACAAGTGGGTGCAGAATGCCCAGCGGGGACTCTTCTGGGGGCACCCAGGGGAGAGGGTGTGGCAGCTTGGGTCAAGAAGGCTGCAGAGAGAGGAAGAGAATAGTTAAACTTGGAATAGGGGCTGAGGTTCAGGGACAGTTATGGTTTTGGTTCTTAATTGGTCATGTTACATGTGAGATGCCACGCAGGGATGTGGAGGAGGAGGCTGGATACAAGTTAGGCTGGAGGTGTGGATGCCAATGTTATCGGCATCTGGGTGGTGGCTAAGGCTGGGGCTGCCGAGACCTTGGCAGGAGACAGTCCAGGGAAGATAGCCCACAGGGAGAGCAAGAGGGGCTCACAGAGGAAGGCGAGCCCTCAGTTTCAGCTGCACCTGCCTGTGTGGGCCTCAGAGGAGCACATCAGGATGCCCCCAGGAAGCTTCAGCCCAGAGTGCTGGATAGGCCATTAGACAAAGGACCTGGTTTCTCCCACAAATCGATGACTTGAGGGAGAAGGGAAGGAACGCTGGTGTGGACTGAAAGATTGAAGAGACATGACCAGATGCAAATACACACATGTGGGCCTGGTTTGCAGCCTAAGCTGAACAAACCAGCTGCAGAAAGACGCCAGGGACATTGGAACCTGGACTGGGCTGGTGAGGCAGAGCATTCATCTTGTTAGGTATATTTGTGGGAAAAATATTAGCTCAAAATTCATGTGGAAGAATTTATAGGGGGGAGAACACGAAGCCTTGGATTTGCTTAAATGCTCTCCAGCAAACAAAAAAAAGGAGAGGGAGATCTTGAGTTGTTCTTCATTGTTAGTGAAAGTTACGTGGAGATTCCTTAGACAACTCTTGATTTTTGTTCATGTTAACATTTTTCCCACAATAAAAAGTTTAAAAATAAAGCAGTGACCAACTCTTTTTGGGTGCTGCTGAGCAGAGGAGGATTAAGATGTGATCCCTGAATTTGGCAAGATGGAATCTGTGGGTGACCCTGGCTATAGCAGCTTTGGAGTGGGGACAAAGCCTGGTTGAAATAGGTTACCACTGATCCACAGGAAGTGAGGAAATGAAAACAGTGAGGAGAGGAGACCTTTTCGAAGAGCACTGCTATCAAAGGTAAGTAAAGAACCAGAGCAGTAGCTGCAGAAGGAAAGGGGTGAGGGGAGCCATCTAGGATGTAGGATCTTGTATAGGATGATAGGATGGAAGGAAGGAAGGAGAGAAGGGGAGAGGAGATGACAGGGCAGGATCTAGAATGAGGAAGAGGGAAGAAACTACTCCCTGCGCACACATACTCACATGTGCACACACATTCACACACGTGTGCACACACATGCACACACACATGGAAGGGTGGCCGTCAAGAGGGGTGAAAGCACCCATGCTTAAAATGGCTTAAGACACAGGTCAGAGAAGAGTGTCTGACCTTTCCAAAGCCATGTCATCCCCCCTCCCCCTGCCACCTGACTGGATGTAAAACTCTCGGGAGTTGTAGGCCAGGCGTGTACACCTGAGTCGGAGCCATCATTAGGTCAGGTGGGGCATGAGGCCCTGTCCCATGGAGCCTGTGGGGGTCCAGAAAATTCTTTCAGTGCCACAGTGGGGAAGGCATCCCTAGCATGCCATAGATCCTGTGTCTGCAGTCACCTAAGGTGGCAGTCCTAACCATCTGAACCTAACAAACAGAGGCGCCAGATGGGTGGTGGCTCACGCTGATGATCCTAGCACATCGCTGGAGCTCAGAAGTTTAAGACCAGCTTAAGCAAGCGTGACACTGGATCTCCACTAAAAACAGAAAACTTAGCTGGTGGTCGTGGTATATGCCTAGTCCCAGGTACTCATCAGGCTGAGGCAGGAAGGTTGCTTGAACCCAGGACTTTGAGGTTGCTGAGAGCTAAGGTGATACCAGTGTACTCTAGTCCGGGCAACAGAGTGAAACTCTGTCTCTCTCACACACACACACACACACACACAAAGAGGCTAAGTCTCAGCTGAGAAACCAGCATCCCAGGGCAAGGAAAACAGGCCCAGGCACACCCTGTGTGGCCATTCCAGGTCCAGCTCCAGGCCTCCCTTTGAGACTGAGAGTACCCAGGATAGCACCAAGCCTGCTCCCATGATACTCACTCTCTAACCCACCAGCCTGTGGATTGCTGTGGGGGCGTGTGTTGTAGCCAACCCCCGAACATATAATGGCACAAACCAAGAGATATTTAAATCTCTTCATGCAAAATTCAAAATGGGTAATCCTGGTCAGTGGGCACCTTCCTCCAAGCAGCAATTCAGGGACAAGGCTCCTTTCATCTGTAGCTCTGCTATGTTTAGTATATGGATCTCAAGGTCACTGTGAGGTTTACATCAAACCAGCCAAGGGATATCTGTGTGTGGAGGAGAGTGAGGGAATCTTAGGGACCAGACCTGGATGTGGCACACGTCTGCACAGTGTATTGGCCAGAACTCAGTCACACACCCCACCTGTTGCAAAGGAGGCTGGGCAATGTGGCCAGTTATGTCCTGGAGGAAGAGCAATTGGCTTTGGTGGCCTATAGTCAGTTTCAACCACAACCCCTAGCTCCATCTCCATCCCTGGCTCCCACCTTCCCAGGCCTCCTCCTTCTTTTCCACACACTCGGGCCTTAGCCTGCCCCACCATGCCCCATCCTGCCCTCAGCACCACTGCCCTGCAGCTTCATCTGCCACAAGCTATTGCACAAGAAAAGACCAGTCCTGGAGAGTCAGAGAGGCAACAGGTTTATTCCTCATGAGTTTATAGAACACAGAGAGCAAAAGAAGACAGGGTGCAGACGGCTTGGGGTGAAGGCAAAGGGTCTCCTGCCGCCTTCTCTTCCATCTACCTGCCTAAGTGCAGGGAGCTGAGGGCCCTCTTGAGTGGGTAGTGAGGAAGGGCCCGGGGACCCTCACCTTCCCCTATCCCCACCCTTACCTGGCTGGCTGTCTGGGGTTCTACAGAGCAACACTCACAGGGACCCCACAAAATGTGCTGAATGAGGGGAGGGGGACTGCGAAAGAAAACAACTTTGCCAGCAGCTCCAGAGGCGCCCCCACAGAGACTCAGGTGTCCCCTCCCTTCCTTGGCACTTTTCCTGACTCTCTGCTCCCCTGCTTATGACTCTACCACGCAGGCCAAAGTTTCTCTTTCTCCTTATTTGTGAAGAGCAAACAGCCTTCAGGTAGGAAAGCAGCGAAGGGCCTGGGCAGGCAGGAAGGGAAGGTATCCACTGGGGCTGGACTCACCCAAGAGGCCCTGCTGGACAGAAGGCCCCATTGCCTCAAGACCCACATCTTCCCGGCCCCATGCCACCTCTGCCACCAAAACTCTGCTCCTCCTCATGAGGCAAGGGTTTGCAAGAGAGGGGAAAAGGCAGATAGAAAGGAGGCTACTGGGGGTGGGGGGAATCCAGAAGTCCCCTCCTGAAGGAAAAGCTCCTCCTTCTGCAGTTGGGGAGGGGTGCAACAGACTCAGCCTTGTCTCACCACCTCTCCAGTATGGCCAAGGGGACAGGACCAAGATGCAGGTAGGCCTGGGAGAGCCTGAGCTACAACAGACACAGACAGAGGCCTCTGGCAGGGGTCGCCTCTCTCACTGGCCATCCCAGCCCCGACTCATGGCCTGCACCACGGTCTGATAGAGCTGGCTCCAGGCGGCCCTCGTGGCTGGGGTGAAGGCAGGGCCCAGGCACTTCTCCAGCATGTAGAGCAGGGACTCACCCACTGTCTGCAGAGGCAAGGAGCACTTTGTCATTCCTGAGGGCAGGAAGGCATGGCTCCATTTCACAGGTGAGAAAATTGAGACCTGGGGCTGGTAAGGGTTCCCAGGCCTTTCTTCTCTCCTGCAGAGTCCAAGCTTCCTGAGCCGAGTCCTGACCAAATCCTTGGGTACCACATTGTGCCCACCTTTCCCCTTAAATGTGAGGCTTACAGTGAACAAACCATTTCACCTGAGTCTAGTCATTCAGCCACTCGGTGAGTGAGGCCAGCACATTGGCCTCCCAACTCAAACCAAACCAAGCCATTGCCACCAAACTTCAGTTTCCTCATCTGTAAGATGGCAGTTATGTGGGTAAGAGCTTAGGTTCTGGAGCCAGAAGACCAGAGTTCAGATTCTGACTCCATCATTCATTAGCTGAGTGGCCTTGAGCAAGTTAGGTACCCTCTCTGAGCCTCAGGTGCAAAACAGGGAGAGTAAAAGTTCCAACTCATGGGCTTGTTGGGATGATTAAATGGGATAATCCAGAAAAAGTTGTTAGTGTAGTATCTGTATACAGTAAGCCTTCAGCAATAATAATGGCTGTCATTTATTATTAATTATAATAAAATAAGTTGCATTTACTCCACAAATATTTACTGAATATCCACTGAAAACCAGGCACTGTGCTAGTGTTGGGTATGAAGAAGACAAGACAACATAGCCCCTTCCTCCAGGTGCTTACTACATCTAGCAAGGTGATAGGACTATGTGGCAGACTACCATGTCAGTGGCCCACCTTGAGTAGGGTCCTCCCACATTGAAATTGACCTTATCCATGTGTCTGGCTTTAGCCAATGGGACATTAGCAAGAGTGAGGCAAGCAGAGGCTTTATAAGTACTTGTACACTAGACCACGTCCTCTCAGAATATTTCCTCTTAGAACTCAGCTTTTATTCTGTAAAGAAGCTCAGCTTCACTACAGAATGATAAGAGGTCACAGGGAGGGAGAGCTCAAAGGCTGACAGGCCAGCTGGAACACTCCAGCCCTGGGTGAGCTCCCAGCTGAACACAACACTCAGGTTAACTCCAGCCACACCACATGGAGCAGAACTGCCAGCTGAACCCAGCCATGAGAAATCAGAAGTCATGGTTTAAAGCCAGTATGTTTCGGGGTGATCTGATACACAGTGATAGAAAACTGAACAGAACAGATAATCCCAAAGGCTCCTTTATGTTTATGGTTTTAAAAGAAGCCATATCATGCTGAGCATGGTGACTCATATCTGTGATCCCATATGAGAGGACAGGGAAGGAGGATTACTTGAAGCCAGGAGTTTGAGGCTATCCTGAATAATACAGTGAGACCCCCTTTCTATAAAAAAAACTTTTAAAAAAAATTAGGTAGGCATGGTTCCTGTGCCGATAGCTCCAGCTACTTGGGAGGCTGAGGTAGGAGGATTGCTTGAGCCCAAAAATTTGAGGTTATAGTGAGCTACAATTATGCCACTGCCCTCCAGCTTGGGTGACAAAGCCATACCCTCTGTCTCCACAACAACAAAACAGAAGTCATATCAGAGAAGAGAACTTGGAGGCTCAGAGAGGTCAAGCCAGTACCAGAGTCACCCAGCAGGTAAGTAACAGATGCAGGCCCCCAACCCTGATCATCCAAGGAGTAGGGAGAGAGAACAGGTGGATAAAGAAGGACTGGGAGAGAATGGCGGCCCCAGGCCAGGAGCTCTGGAGAGATGAAGAGCCCCTTTACCCACCGAGAAGGAGCTGAGCTTCACACCTACTGCCCGGTGCTTTCTGCCCAAGCTGGCAAGGTACTCCTCCAGTGACGACAGGTCCTCCACATTGGTCACTGCAGCATCAATCACGAGCATCACCTGCCAAGACCAAGGCAGCAGTGAAACAGAGAGGCCATTGCAATCCCACCTCATAATCATAGCCCAGAACCCAAGGACCCTCAGAGGCAAGAGATGCCAGCAGGATCCTCAGTTTTTTAGGACTAGAGATCAAAGGCAGCTCATGTGCGCATACAGTGGGCATTCAACATGTAGTGGCCCAACTACTAATGCTACACCCATGAAGGAAAACTCTCTCCTAAGTGGGTTTCCAAGCCCTAAATACACCTGCTGGTTAGTGTTGTTTGCCTAGGACCAGAGGAAACTACACTTGATCTCAGCCAAAGGCTGAGAAGTAATAGGACGAGGGGAAACTGAAGCCCCATGAGAGTCACAATCCTCCAAGAAAACACTTGCCTGGTTTTACCAGGCAGATGGCACGCAATGGCCAGGATCAGCACCAATACAACCTATAGAAGCTAGGGGATAAGGCTGAGGGCAATGACAGAGGCTGGGGTCTGCTGGCTGGGCACAAGGTGGGGAAGGAAGGTGACTTTGATATACCAGACCCAGCCCAGTTCAGAGGGAAGAAGCAGATGGCCCTGCACAGGGGAGCAGACGGAAGGGAGTACGCCAGACCTGGGGCAGGAAGTAATTTTCTCTGTCCCAGGTCCCTTGTCTCCCAGGAAGGTGTTCTGCTGGATCCCAGATGCCACAGCAGCTCCGCCTCACCCTCACCTTCCTGATGTGGTCCAGGAACTCAGGGGAGGAGAGACAGTCCTCTGGGCTGGAGAACTGGCGGCAGTTGTATTGGAAGAGGGGCAGCAGGTCAGGCTCCAGGTCAAACAACCTGTGGGGATGAGGCCCAGATGTCAGCCCTGCGGTGTGAGCCCCGGCAAGCCCTGGCTGTCCAGCAGTCAGGAGCCATTGCAGACTCTCCAGCCTGGCACAGGAGAGCTCTGCCCTTCTCCTCACCCCTTCCATTGGCCCTGAGAGGTGTCCTGGAAAGGGCGATGTGTCCAAGCCTCTTATGATGCCTGGCATACAGCAGCTGAGGGGTGTAGCCTGGGACAGGAAACTTGGAGTTACACTGTGAGGAGAGGAAAGTTCATCCTTGTCCCTCTCCCTCCTGCTCTTGGGTCAGAACATCCCAGGCTCGTCATGTCTGAGGGGCTCCGAGCAGCCATGGAATAACACCAGGAATGTTTTGCACGGAGCACTCTACAAGCGGTTCACTTGTAATTGCTATTCCTCCCAGCCCAAAGCCGCAGGTGAACTATTAATCTAATCTTACAGAGGAGGAAACAGAAGCCCCGAGAGGCTAAGTAGCCCACTTAGGGTCACACAGTCGGAAGCATCTACAGTAGGTGCCTGAGGAAAAAGCAAGCCCAGGGAGAGCCCTGAGGCACAAGCAAGTGTGTGCGGCCACTCCGGGGAGGGCTCCTTTAGGTTTTGAGCAACTCCGTGAATTTATTCCTCTTTTGTCTCCGGGGAGGTTTTGCAAAAGCCTGGTCAGAAGTCCTGGATCAGCCAAAGGTGCCCAGGCCGAGGAAACCATATTGAAGTGGGGAGCAGGAGTCGCTGAGAGAAGCCGGGGCTGAGGCTGAAGACTGGCGGCTCTTCTCCCGTGGGGCTTGCGCACCCTCTTACCTCTCTCCCTGGCGGTGACACTTGGGCCTGCCTCTGTCATCCCTTCCGGGTGGTACTCTGGTCCTAACCCGGTCCTTTCCTTGGAAAGCGTTATCCCTCATTGAGTTGCTGGAGTGCTCACACCTGGGCCCCAACTCGTCCGTTCACTCGCGGCTCCAGGGCCACGCACCACCTCCTAAGCTGGAAGTTCAGTCACTTCTCCTTTCAGCCCTTTGTGCTCTTGCCCGGGGGCCTCCCCAGCTCTCCAGAACATAGGCTTTCCTCCCTTGCTTTCCTGCTCCAGCCCAGAGACATGGGGAGATGGGGAAGACCTGGCCCTTGGGGCAGCGGCGGGCACCCTTGTAGTCACTACCCAGGGAACACTCGGGAGGCACAGGCCAGGGAGCGGACTCAGCGCCAGACCGGCGTCCACCCGCCCGAATGTAAGGAGCTCCGGAGGACCCCCGCCCATCCCTAGTGAGCCCCGCTGGGAGCCAGGTGTTCGGGCCCCAAGGGCAGAAGGTGCTGCGCACCCCATCGCCGCGCCCGCTCCTCTGGCGCACATCTGGCAGACGCCCCAGCGCCAGGGCGGCCGGACAGTTTTCCCTCCTCCGTCGCCGTCCGGCCGCCTCAAACCCCTTCCCAGCGAGGCGCCCTTGCACCGGGGCGCTCGTGCAGTCCTCACCTGGCGAACAGCACGGTGCCGTGCTTCAGCGGGCTGCGGCTCACTACTTGCCAGCTCTGCCGGATCAGCTCCGGCTCCGGGCGCTCCATCCTCTCCCAGGGACGCAGGGCGCAAGGCTGGCACCCTCGGGGCGCGGGCGCCGTCACTGCACGTGCCGCGCCATCTCCGCGGCGACGCGAACTACTCCGTACTCCCTAAGGCCCCAGAGCCTTGGCCAGGCGGGGTCCAACAGCCGCTCCTTCCCTGGCCGTAGCCCAGAATATCTGCGTGCAGTCCCTAAGTGGCGGCGCCCCTGCCGCGCCGGCCCGCTAGCACTTCCGGGGACCCCACTCGGCCACTGGGCCCTGCATCCAGCAGCTCCGCGAGCCGCCCAGCCCCGCGCTACCCGGGCTGGGACGCTTTAAAGCAATCGCCGCCCCTACCCCCTCCCGTCCAACAAGGCGGCGCCCCCCTCTGCAGTCGGCTCTGGCCAGGGATGACCAGGGATGACCCGGTGACACAGGAAATGCCTCGGCTTCAGAGCTTAACAAAAATCATAGAGTTTCTCATCCTGAGCCCGAGAATACTGTGTTGAATTTGGGTGCCTTGGATGGGCACTGCCTGAGCCACCACTCCACGAACGCACTCGAACATTGCCTAAAGCATTTGAGTTGCTTATGCCTTTGGCACAGTCTCTGTTCAAATCATGCTGGAGTGCTGTCGCTTTCCTGCCCTAACCCACGTCCAGTTAGCAGTGCCAGGTCACCTACCTGTGGGTGTTTGGGGGCCACTGGTTATGAATAGCCTGTGACTCTTAAGCCCAGATGGAGTGCTGAATCCTGGCCCTAAAAACTTCTAGCCTTCCTCAGGACTGAGGGCTAAAGCAGAACTCTTCTTTTCTGCTCCCAGCCAAGCCCCATGAAATCACTTCTCTGTCCTCCCTCTTCCAAAGGCTCATGAGTTTGGGGTACATCTTATTCTGCTCTTCCCCATCTCCCCATGTCTCTGGGCTGGAGCAGGAAAGCAAGGGAGGAAAGCCTATGTTCTGGAGAGCTGGGGAGGCCCCCGGGCAAGAGCACAAAAGGCTGAAAGGAGAAGTGACTAAACTTCCAGCTTAGGAGGTGGTGGTGGCCCTGGAGCCAGTGTGCAGAAGGTCACAGGAAAAGGCCACATGCATCTCTGGTGACCCTCCCCTTTCAGTGCCCAAATGCTCAGTGCTCTGGCTTCCTCCCCACCCCTCCCAGCCTGAGCTTCCTGCAGACAGTGTACACCCAGGACCCTTCTTGCTTCCTTTCTCCTTCAGACAGTCTGGGGTCTGACACGTAGCCAGTAAGTGATGGAGTCAGCATGAACCACAGCTTCATGCCTTGCCTTCCTAGTGCAAGAAAGCAGGAGAGAGCTAAGTGTACTCTAACCTCTGCTCCCCTTGAAGAAAGGCCTCTGCAGCTAGGGGGTGGATTCCAACAGACCAGGGTGTGAATCCACATCTGAGGGGCTGGGGAGAGTCACAGGAGCTCTCCTCCTTAAAGGCCATCTGTCCAGGACTTGGATAGGAGGTGATAATCTAGAAGAAAGTTCAAGTAGTGCCCTGGAGCCAGTGCAGTCACTGAGGTGGATTTACCATAAATAATAAAGAACACTTATTGCTGGGCACAGTGTGCGCCTGTAGTCCCAGCTACTTGGGAGGCTAAGGCAGTAAGACCACTAGAGCCCAGGAGTTTGAGGCCAGTCTGAGCAACATAGAAAGACCTGTTTATAAATAAATAAAAATAATTTTTAAAATTTTTAAAATTTACAGCACATTTAGTCCAGTCAAGGCACTTTACATGACTCTTCATCCCCTCAGTGACCCTATGAGCAGGAGCTATTATTCCCTTGTTTTATATTACAGTTGAAGAAATGGAGGTAAAAAGATTAAGCAGCTAAAGGCCACATAGTATGAGGTGGGGCCAGGACTTGACCTCACGTCTCGGGCCCATCCTCTTGGCCTCCCGGCCTCCCTTATGCAATGGGCTGTGACCATGGTCACTGGGTCTGGGTCAGTGTTGTATTGGAACCAGCTCTTACATACATTGACAGCCAACAGTCTCCTTTTCTTTACAACTTCTTATTCAGTGACATCAAGTAGGTAGCTTGAAATAGGCTGTGGTGGGAGCATTTACACTATGGAATTAGCACATTCTATAAATTAGGGCTTTTTTCCTTCCAGAAAACATGTTGTTAAACATCTACCACCACTGGTGTGGCACACCTGGGGGAACCAAGGAAAACTGGGCCCTAGATGAGCTGATACATTAAGCTGGGTATACCAAGAAACAGGCTGGGACAGGATACTTTGAGCTCAGTTTTCAGGCCAGGCTGCTCTGGGAAGGCGCTTCTAATCCCAAGACTAAAGAACTGGAAAAAGTCCAACCTGGTTCCAAGTCCTGGTTCTACTATTAACTATTCATGGGACCTTAGGCAAGTAATCCAATCTTTTATAGACAGAATAAGGACAAAATATCACTAACTTCTCTGGGCCTTTATGAAGATTAAATGTCACAGATGTGTTGAGACTTTGTAAACTTAAGCTGTGCCACTCAAAGAAGAGTTATTTGGTCTTTTCCTATCCTGCCTGTCCTGGGCATTTTCCATCCCAGAATATCCACACACCTTGCTCCTGCTCATGCGGCTACCCCTGGACCTAAGGTGGGTGAGGCATTCCAAGTGCACAAGGCAGTGCTACTGCCCTCCTTCCCCTCCTGTCCAGCACTCAAGTCAGCTCTTACCTCCTTCAGATCCTTAACATCATGCCTGGTAACAGAGGCCCCATCACCATGGGGGCCACTGCTAAGCAGAAGGGCAAATTGCTACAATGCTGGGCCACTAAGCTGTGTAAAAAGTGCACAACTTTTACTATTCCCCTCCCACTCCTTTCCATACTGAAGAAAAATAATAGGTCTAGCTTCCTACTTATTTTGGAGTTAAGTTTAAAACTGAAATGACAACCAATATTATTCCAGTAACCAGGCACATGGGAAGGTCCAAATGCCCCTGGGATAATCACACTCACCTGCCCAGCCCAAGATCCCTGCTGGGATCAGAACCCCTCAGAAGACACAATGGAATGAATGGTTCTTGCACTCAAAACATTCTTCTCTCCTTAGGGAGGCTTTTCTGGGAGCCAGAGGGAAAGTCAGATTCAATTAAGCACAAGAACATGGTATTCAAAACAAGCACTATTTATTATAAAAGTAAATGGCCTCCAGTTAGCTCTGGAAATCTTTTTTTTTCCCCCCCTTGTTAAATAAGATGTGGCTCAAGAAGCTGGCTAAAGGTTGGGCTGGCTGAGAAATGTCTTCCTCCTCTATTAGTAGTTTATAGGACATGTCATGTTTCTGCCAAGTCCTGGGGGCTGGAGTGCATATTCAGAGCAGCACCCTGACAGCCTCCCTCCCCAGCATCTTCCAAACAATAGAACCTGAGCACTTGAAGCTGCATCAACCCATATGGCCTGTCCCCAAGAAAAGTATCTGCCAGTATGGGTATAAAGGAAAACAGAGTAGGCAAAGAATTCTTTTTTCATCCCTAGAAAACAGTGTAAGAGACCAAAGAAGCTTTTGTCTCCAGAGTAGCTACAGAAGGAGGGAAGGATGAGTCGGAAGCTGGCTGAGCTTTCTCCTTCCTCGCCCTTACTCAGAGTGGTTGCCCCCTTGGGCTCTTCAGAGCTCTTCCCTTCCAACAAGTTCCTACTGGGAAGTAAAAAGGCACAAGGGAAAATCAGCCACCCCCTGGATGTCACTGATTCCTGCATTCTACTTGTAGGGAGAGCCCACCCAGACAGCTGCCCCCACCCAGCTCTGCTTGTGGGGAGAAGGGAAGGACAAGCAGTGGGCTGGAAGGGGGAGCAGAGCTTAGCTTCTCCATCCCTCTCTCCTTCCCTGCCAGAAATGCAATTAAGCAAGTGGCTCAGACTCAGCACTGGAGCAGCGCTTCCTGCTGGGGGAAGTCAGAAGGGCTGTAGCCCTGAGAGAGGGAGGTCATCAGGCCCCAGATCTAATTAACCAACCTGCCTTGCTTTTGACATTGCTGCATTTCCTCTATTAACATTAATGATGGCTGGTCTTAACAGCCAAGCCCGGCCAGAAGCTTCCCTCCCCACCACCCAGTAGGTAGCACAGCCTGTGCCTGGGACCAATTTCTAGTCTCCGTGGCAACCGCCTCCTGAAGATGCTTTAAAGAGCTCTGACCCTGTCAGAGTTGTTAGGAGCTGAGGAGGAGCAAAAATGGAGTGTGACAGAGATACATCATTAAATCTTGAAGCATCAAAGTCCTCTGAGACAAAATAAATAATTTGTCATGCACCAGGAGGAAGCAGGCAGGCAGAAGGGCTGACCTTGGGTAGGTTTGGTTCTGACTAAAGGGTTTTCATAAACCCCTTTGGAGAGAAAGTGAAAGGAACAGCTCTGGGCTTCTTGTGTAAGCTTCAGATTGACCAGAAAGTAGATGCTGCCCTGTGTTTCTAGGTGCTTCGGGTCTTTGGGGAAAAGAGATGGGTGAAACAGTGACTAAGGGAAAGAAAATGCCAATGAGGTGAGGGCGGTAAGCAGGGGAGGACTGGAGGAAGCTCAACAGGTAACAGGAACATTTGCCCAGACAGGCCACAGCACCCCATGCCCCAGCACCCCGCTGGGATCCCAGCCAAGCACCACAGATTCCCTGCTGTCCCATCTACCTCAGCTGTTAGGAAAGGTCCCCAAGGCTCTCCATCAATCAGGAGAATGCACTTGACCCAGAGCTCACGGCCAGGCCACACACACAGAGAAGGGGATAATAGTCTGGCACTCAAGACCTGGGAACACAGAGTGGCCAACGACAAGATGCTGCCTCTCTACCCAGTCTCACAGTGTAACATTCCCAGAAAACAAGGAACCAAGGCCTAAGGTAGGCCGACCAAGGGCTGGAACCCGGTGTTCTGTGCATATCTGGAACCTGGCTGCCTCCCTTCCTGGAACCCCGTGTTCTGTACATATCATAGGCAGGAAGTCCAGCCGCAGGAAGTCCAGCCACAGAAATCACTTGCTGCAGCAGCCACTTGGGAAAGCACTGGGGAGCCAGGCCCTCAAATCAGAAAGCCCACTTTCCGCCATAACTGGACTCATTTGTGAGAGGAAGGCAGCAGAGCTTTGATGGCCCCATCTGCTCTGCCTCTCATGAGGGCCCAAGGTGAGGTCAGCACTCTCAGCCCTCAGGGAAGTTTTGATGGATCTTACAAACCAAAACCAAAGCAAATTCAATGTGGAAAAAAACACCAGAAGATACTACTATAGCCCTGGACTGTTTCTTAATGTTTATGTCGCTGTCCACAGTTACACAGAGATACAGACAATGTCCCCTCACATGCACACACTCCCATACACACACCTTCGTGCGCACGCATCCTCCCCTGTGTTGTACACTTAGGAAACAGGCCTGAGAGACACTGTTGTCTCTGTAGGCGCTGCAGACAAAGCTGTGGCTCTCTCTAGTGTTGGGTTAAACTCTGGGTTCACCCCAGAGCCTGGTCCTGATAGGCAGCAGGATTCTTGAGGCTCCTCAGGCAGCTTCTTCCACAGCTGGAAGGGTCCAGGAACTGGCTCCACAGCTGGCTGTCCCTGAGCAGTTCCTGGACCTGGGCTGGAGTCCTTGCAGTGGCTTCAAAAGTCCCATGATTCCAGCCACTTCAGTCCTGCCATTGGACTTTTGGGGTCCTGGGCTAAGGGACCTACCATCCCATAAGCCAGAGGGTGGAAGAGGTAGAAGCTGTAAAAGAGAATCCAGAAGGAACAGTTGGCATCACAGCATCTCAGTGGAGCTGTGAAGTCAGCTCCTCCTCATGGCACATCAGTCTCTACCTCTGAGCCCCATGCCCTTCCATGACCCCATCTGTCTGAGCACGTACACTATTGTCTAAGAGCTTAGTAGGTGCCAACTTAATGACAATAAAGGAAAGGGCTCTTCCCAAGAGGCCCAGAAGGGGGACCTGTCTGTCTAAGGGTTTGTGGGCTATTTTGCCTAGACTGTTTGTTAAAATGGGAATTTAACCCTCTTAAGATGGACACATGCTCATAGCTCTCAGGCCCCACCACGAAAGCCAATGAATCTCAGCAGGAGATCTGTGAGGCCTGCCAGAATCTAGGCAAGGGGGGCTTTCCAAATAACACTGTCCTCCCCGCCGTTCTGAGCTTCACCCCTACCATTCTCACTCTTTCTACCCTGTCCTTCAGCCCACCCAGTGCTGTCCTGGTAGAGAGCCCCTGTGACTAAGGAAGGGTACCCTTCTAAGTGTGCTGGGATGGTACAGAAGCTGGGAACCATTGGTATAAGGAGAGAAGGCAAAGAGGCAGCCCTCTGCTTCTCCTACCTGGCTATAAATCAGGATCACCTTGTGGGGGGGGGCTCTGAAAACTGTGGCCCCACCCAGACCCAAATGAAAAGGTATCTCTGGGGATAGGGCCCAGGCACTGGCACACTTTAAGAGCACCCCAGAGCAGCACCCTAAGAGTCCCTTAGCCCAGAACTGCACCCAGGGCTGAGTCCCTATTGGGGCACATGCAAGGGGCAGGGAGGAGCTCACCTGTAGGCAGTTCCCAGAAGCAGGCTCAGGACTCCCAGCACATGTATGCCCCTGGCCAGGTGTGGGGAGTCCATGCCCCAGGCACAGAGCCGCAGGAGGGTGTCCCACAGAATGCCTAGTAAAGGGGAGAGACACCTGGCACCAGCCTGTCAGACAGTGACTTCTGGGGTTCAGCAGAAACGACCCACCCCTGGTTAGGGAGCAGAGATTCACTCCCAGCACTGCAGCTCCATGGCGGTCTCTTTCCCCTTCTCTTCCACCCCATCCTCGCTTTGTCTCCTGAGTCCAGCTGGGCAGCACTGACCTGTCAACATGCTCGAGAAGAGCATGGCTGGGAAATAGTGGTGGAAATAGAGGATCCGGCCCATCAGGAAGAATGGGAAGTAATGAAGCATCCAGCCGAGCAGAACCTGACCGCCTCCTCGCAGAAGGACCTGGGACAGTCCTGGGCCCCAAGCAGCACAACCTCAGTCAGAAGACGGGAATGGACAGAAATCCTGGGTTCCAAGCCAGCTCTGCCCCTTCCTTGCTGAATAAGTCACATCGCCTCACTGGGCCTCCCTCCCTCATTGGGACCAACCCAAACTGCCCTGTGGCAACTGGAACAAATGGGTCTTAAGAGCCCTGGTCACTACCCAGCCCACTGAGGTCTCAGCACCGGTGGCAGGCACGCTAAATACCAGCAGGAGGTCTGATGCTGGTGCCTGGGCAGGAAGTAGCCCAGCCTCTAAAGAAACCACACTCCTCTACATCTATAGACAGCCTCCCTCCCACCCCCCTTCCCATGTCTTGCTGCCACACAGATCTTTGCAGTGGCAGACAGGGGTACAGGCAAAGTGAGAATGAGGAGGGGAAGGGGTGAGTGTGTAGGACTATGACTGCTCAAACAGGGAGTCGCAGAGGCCATTGCAGAGGATCAATGCTATGATCTAGGCCTGGCAGCTCTAGTTAGGAGCAGCACTAGGATAACCTGTTGACTGTGCCTTGTAGACCCTTCTCTATCCCACTTGAGGACGGGACCATGGAACAAGGAGAGGGCAGCAGAGAAAAGATGGGCAGATCTGTATATATAGCACAGGAGTTAAAAATGAAGGCTCTGAAGTCAGGCTGCTTGGGTTTGAACCTCAGTTCTATCACTTACTAGCTACAGTCCTGGGACGGGTTTCCTTATCTCACTGTGCCTTGGTTTCCTATACCATAAAATGGATGTAGTAATGCCCTACCTTACAGGGTTGCTGGGAGGATGTTTAGTAACATAACACTGGGTATTTCGCGACTGTCAGCTTCCAAGAGCAGAGGAGGAGGGAAGGTGTGGGATGGTCCTCAGCAGGCAGGCCAGCCCACCCAGGAGCACAGCACCCTGTCAGCTGCTAGGTTGTAGGAGGGAGAGCCCAGGGAGCTGACCTTCAACCTCCGCTGGCAGCTGTGCCCCTCTCTGCATAGCTACAGCAAGGATGCTTCCTGAGAGTAGGTAAAGGATAATGCTCAACAGATTCAGCCACCAAACCACCTGCATGGAAATGAGAACAGGCAGATGAGAGGAAATTTCGCACATGCCCAAGGGCCTAAGCTGGGAATGTTCGGGCACTCACCGGGTTGCCAAGCAGATAGACTCGGAAGTCTGTATCATTGATCCCTGAGAAGCGCAAACCCTGTGGAGCAGAGAGCACTCCACTGATCCAGGGCCCACCTCACCCCCCCAGCCACACGCCTCCTAAAGGGGAGACAGCCAGTCACCCTTCACAGATAAGGAGCCTCGATGGGAAGCCCAGAATGTATGAAGTCTACCTAAGCTCACTGGGAAGCCAGGATCAGAATCAAGCCAGAAAACAGAGCCCCACATCGGATCAACCCACCCCCAGCAAGGCCTCACCCTGCTACCTAGCATACCTCTTCCTGGGTTCCATTTTCTGTTAGGAACCACAGCTTTGGGCCCTACCTGATAGTTGATAGGCCAATGCCAGGGTTTGGAAGTGAACTCATTGTCCTTAGGTTTGAGGCCATTGTTTCCCTGCAGAAAGGTAAAAAAGAAAAGATAGTCAAGACAGAGATCTAGAGAGCTGACAGAAATATGAGGCACAGGTATCCCTGATACACAGCCAAGTTTATCTCCTCCTCTCCCTTGCAGGGAAGAATCAGATGCTCATGCCCAGCCACTGCCCACCTACCTACAGCAAATGCCTTACTACCTTACTTCTTCCATACAGGGACAAGCCTTCACGTCCCATCAGAGATGGTCCCTTTAGACCCTCTAGCCAGACAGAAAGAAGAGAAAGAGGAAGAAGGCACTTGTTCCAATGGGCACAAAATATATTCCCATCTGACAAGGTGTCACAAGAGGAGGGGTGAGGAGGGATATAAAATCAGACTTACTTATTTACTACCTTCAGTGGCCAACTTCAAATAGAAAAGCAGGAACTCCGATGAAGGTTTTGACTTTAACATGCTTATTTAGCCTAGTGTTTCTCAACGTTATTTTTTCATTATTGCCCCCCCACCCCCAAAACCAGGAACCTTTTCAGACATTTCTTTTAAACACCCTTCATGAGACTTTTTTTTTTTGTTGTTGTTGTTGTTTGTTTTGTTTTGTTTTGAGACAGAGCCTCAAGCTGTCACCCTGGTAGAGTGCCATAGCATCACAGCTCACAGCAACCTCTAACTCCTGGGCTCAAGTAAGTCTCTTGCCTTCACCTCCCAAATAGCTGGGAGTATAGGAGCCTGCCACAACGCCCAGCTAATTTTTGGTTGCAGCCGTCATTGTTGTTTGGCAGGCCTGGGCTGGATTCGAACCCGCCAGCTCAGATGTATGTGGCTGGTGCCTTAGCCGCTTGAGCCACAGGTGCCGAGCCCATGAGACTATTTTTTTTCTTTTCAAGAGCAGGATGTCAGAGAACCTCCATGAGACTTTAACACCGCAGCTATCCTGTATATCTGTTTATGTACTGTATGAATACTTGCGCTTTATACATATAAAGGTAAGATGTTTTTGCCCTTCAAGAACACATTTCCCATTAGGAGGGAAATCACACTTTAGCTTGAAGGACCCAACTTAGCCCCTCTACTCCAGTAGCCAAGAATATGCAATAACTTGTCTCCATAGGGTAAAATGAGGCCTTTGCTAGAACAGGAAGCAGTAAGGTGAATATTCTGGTATTGGCCACCAGGACTAGTGTAGGCCTTGTTATCAGGATAAACTGAAAGGCATCTCCTCAGAAGCAGTCGTGTACTGAGTTAGGTCAGAGGTTCCCAACCTCAGTCAGCACTGCTGACATTTTGGGCTGCAGAAGTCATTGTTATAGAGCCTCCTGTGAACTGTAGGATATTCAGCATCCCTGGCCTCTACCCCCACCTCCACCCATTACACCAGCCCCAAATTTCTCTAGATATCGCCAAATATCCCCAGTAGGCAAAATCACCCTCAACTGAGAACCCCAGGTCTAGCCCAAGAAAGATCCAAAAGGATTGGTTCAGTGAACTGCAACCCAGTGCCTTACTAATTGGACTCATCAAGGTGTGGGAATAGTTTGCAAGCCTCTGCATGATGGATGAGTTGCTCCTCTAGAATCAAAAGTGCCATGGGTGTTGTCAACCCACACAGGCCAGCTGCACAGCCCCTGAATCACTATGGCCGCTTTGAAGGGCCTAGGGATGAGGAACGAATGATTCTGGACCTCTGGAGCAGTTGCTGAGAGCAATCAATTTCCTTTAAACCATTACAGATTAGTCCTAAATCTCAGGGGACTCCATCCAGAGCTGTAACAAGCGAGGGGAATCCTATTCACTACATTAAACTCTGAGAACTCTTGCTCCTTTACTGAACCAAAAATAAAAGGAAAAAAAAAAATCTATAACCATTACAGGCATATGTACTTTAGAATTGTTATCTATGTTTAAAAATCTAGATGGGCTCATTCCAGCTAACCTCATCAGGCAAGCCAGGCTTCTCTGTCTTAGGCCTCCACTCGACTGGCAGAAGGGTTCTGCCCTTACAGTTTCTGTAGTCTGGACTCAGTATTTGGGTCTCTCTTCACTCCCTGACACTACATCGATTGAATAGGAAAGCTTTATTTTCTTCTTTGACTCTCTCTCCTCGATATTGAAAGATGATGTAAAACTCTTTAGATTTAGTCTTAAAATTCTACCCAGACCCAGAATGATATTCCGACTGACAGGCACAGAGTCAAAAGTGGTATGTCATCAGGGCACAGTGACAGCTACAAGTAAAGAGTCAGAGAAAAAGTGACCCAGAGATCACGTAATGTCAACTCATCACCTCCCAATGTGCAAAAATGACAAAATTTGAATTTTTAAAATTTAATTTGATGAAATAAGTCAACTACGCCGACTGAGTACTGCTTACATAATCACTTCCAGGAAAGTCCACTTGACACCCGCTCACCAAGGGAAAAATACCAACTGCTAAACCTACCTACAGCCCTGTGGGTGGAGAGATAATCTGGCTTGATCTTTAAACATCATTCTTGCAGAACACAGGTTTTCCCATGAGCCAGAGTAAGGGGCTTTCCCACTAAACATCAAAACTGCAGCAGGATTTCTCCAATTCATAGGGAGCAAATTTAAGCCAATGGGTAGGATTTTCTCAATTTAAAGATTTCCACTCTCAATTTTTCTTAAACCTTTAATGCTACAACTACTGTCAGTTACTAATGATAGAGAGTGTAAACAACGAGTCTCAGAAAACCTTTAAAAAAATGAACCAAGTTCCCTAAACAGTTTCTATCCAGGAACATGAGTGTGCTCATGGTTGGGATTTTATGCTGCATATAAACAACACACTCGAAATAGCTATTCATCCTAACTGATCCTAATTTCATAGGATGGAATGAACTATCAATGTCTCATGATCTTCAACCAAGAGTGTTATAATTTTTAGGGGCTCTGTCCTTTGAAAAGATTTGAAAATCATTCAGAGACAGAGGAGCGTAGTGGTAATTAGCACTGATGCTGAAAGCCTACCAGCCTAGCTTCGAAGTCTGGATCCACCTATTACACTTAGCTGTGTGAATCCTGGGCAAGATCTTAACCTGTCTGTGCCTCAGTTCCCCCATTTATAAACTGGGAATGAAAGTAATCTCCAAAAGATTAAGTAAATAGTAAGTGTTAGATGAATTAATATGAAGTACAGAGCGTATAGTATTGCCTGGCACGTGAGACCTACAGATGTAGAAGCCCTCCACAAGGGGGCAGTGGATCTATACCATGGATACAGTTTTGGGCTCCAAATCTGTGGCTGCCCAGGAACAAACAGAAGCGGTAGAATGAGAAGGGCCACAGTACCCGGATCATGACCATGTGGGACTCCAGCAAGATCTCAGGAAAACTTGGCTGTAGCACATCTAGGCTGATGTTTGGCACTAGAAAAAAAAAAATGACAGAAGAAAAGCCTTTGTCACATATTTTCTCATCACAGTCTATCAATCCATGGTATCCACATCCCCACCAGAGTCCAAGTGCAGCTTTTCTGACAAGCTGATGACAAGTAGGGGAGAGTGTTGAGGAGATGGAAGAAAGTTTGGCCCAATTCTTGTTCACTTATTCAGCTTGTATTAAGCACTCATCAGGCATCAAGAGAAATTCAAAGGAAACAGATGACAAGGCCTCTGTACCATCATTATGGTACTGGCTCAATCAAATGTTGCTGTCCTGTTAGGTATAAGGTCTGTGGGGACAGGGACCAAGTCATACAGCCCCAATATGGCTCTGGTATACTCAACAAAGAGTTAATAATTTATATCAAAGTTATTTTTTTAAAAAGAATTAATTAACTGGTTTGGCTAAATGAGGTGATAAGAATACCATAATGGAAAGCACAAAGAGGAGGAGAAATCAAGCATATGCTTGAAGGAAAACAGATGATGAACCCAAAGACTTACTGAGTTGAAGTTCACATTCAAGTGGAAATATAAAATTGGACCCTGGGTGTAGAGACGTGGGGATTAGATAAGGGTGGTAGCCATTGCTTTCTGTAAAGGTGATGGCTGGATACAGGGAGAGAAGGAGCCCTACACAGGGACACAAGGCCAATTGCCAGCCTGCTCCAAGCCTTTAGGCTGGGGAGATGCCCACAGTGTAGGGGAGAGAAAAGTCCAGAGGGAGATAAGACAGATGGACCTACAGATGGTCACTGGTCATTTAAAGAGGGAGCAGATAAGAAGAAAAAGGAGGTAATTACGTAGTTACAGACAACTCACATGGAGGATTAGTTTTAAAAAAGGAATAAAAAAAAAAAATAGAAAAAAAAATAAAATAAAAAAGGAATAAAATGGCAAGAAGAGGAAATGACAACAGAGATTATGAAGGTTTCTTTTTCTTTTCTTTTTTTTTTTGAGACAGAGTCTCACTATGTCGCCCTCAGTAGAGTGCCGTAGTGTCACAGCTCACAGCAATCTCAAATTCTTGGGTTTAAGTGATTCTCTTGCCTCAGCCTGTGACTATAGGTGCCCACCACAATGCCCGGCTATTTTTCTGTTGCAGTTGCCATTGTTGTTTAGCTGGCCCAGGCTGGTTTCAAATCCACCAGCCTGGGTGTATGTGGCCAGCACCCTACCCATTGAGCTATGGGCACCACCTGAAGGTTTATTTTTCTAAGATAAGAATTTCTTATAAATATTTCTCTTCAGAGCCAGCCCAGAAAGTGACCTCACTCACATTTGGGATTGATGTGGTCCTCTACATTCCAGATGGAGTTGAGGGTTTCTTTTAAGTATGGATTACAAGTAACTTCCAGCTGCTCCCAGCCCCTGTGAAAAGTAGTCACAAATGATTCTCAGAAGACCTAAAATTTACCAAAGAGTAGCATTCTCTTCTCTCTCTTTTCAACATAGTGGCCATCATTTTTTCAATCTTACACTTTTACATTCTTCAACTATCCTAGGAGTACCCTAGCAAACGGTAGTCAAATTTTAGAAAGAGACATAGGCCTGGAGAGTTATTACCATGAGCCAGATATATAATGTTCAACTATCAGAATGCAAAACCCTAGAGCTACCTTGGAGCTCTGTGCTCCATAATACTACTGCCTTTTCTTCTTCCATCAACCACTAAAAAAAAAAAAAAAAAAAAAGAAGTGAGCATTGACCACTAGAAAATGAAAACTTCGGGTATACTCCTTACAGAGCGAAAGGAAAAGCACAAGTTTTGATTGGGATGTCAAAACCCCAGAGACTTACCACTTGGGCAGCATTTTTCCTGACGAACCCAGGACACAACCTGTGACCAGATGGATGAAGCGAATTCGACTTCTCAGCACTTTGATCCGGTTTCCAAATTTTCTGTTTACAACTTCAATCCTCCAGAAATCATTTGAGTCCCCTGTCCCATTCTGCCACATAAATCAAGAAAAAAAAAAAAAAAAAAAACAAAAAGTGAGATAAATTTAGAGAAAAGGTGTCAGAATGGGAAATGGCCATGCTTTCAGATGCTACTATGTTACAAAGGTGAAAGACCAAATCAGTTTCAATATTAGACATGGGAAAGGTATCAAGAAGATAAGCTGGACCTTACTGGCTCACACCTGTAACCCTAACACTTTGGGACACTGAGGTAGGAGGATTGCTTGAAGCCAGGAATTTGAGACCAACCTGAGTAACATAGCAAAACTCCATCTCTAAAAAAAAAAAACATAAAAATTAATAATATATGGTAGCTCATGCCTATAGTTCTAGCTACTCAGGAGGCTGAAGTGGGAGGATTGCTAGATCACTTGAGCCTCGGAGTTGGAGGCCGCAGTGAGCTATGATCATGCTACTGTTCTCCAACTTGGGTGATAAAGTAAAACCTCACCTCTTTCAAAATAAAAAAGTAGACCAGAGGAATATCCCAAATGATTGGCATTGCCCCAGCACTCACTATTACAACGAAAAAAGGAATATAATTCCTAGAACTAAAATTCCAGTTCTTCACTTCATAGGACTAGAGTTTAAGCTGTAAATAGATATTTTTGTCTCCAAACCAAACTCAAGACATCACCCAGATTCAACAGAAATAGATCCAGGCCATTTGCGTCTATGATCCTGGTTATCTGGATCCTCATTCATGGAAGCCAGAAGGGTCTGGCCTGGATATTACACTTTGGAAATTCACATAATTATGTCTAATTCTCCTTAGAAGATGTCCACAAGAAAGTTGAAGAGACAGGTCAGAGTATTGGCTCTAGTACATTGTGAGCTGAGCAAACAGAAAGAAGGCAGGGGGAATCCACCTCGAGGAACACTGAATCTTTATTGAAGCACCAATGAATGGCCTGAGAAGGGAAGTAACTGATAGTCATAAACATAGTTTTCTACTAGTAGTTTTTGTCTTTAATTACTCACCAAAGGTCACCATAAATAGGAAAAGTCAACAAATTCACATTTTATATTATACTTTATTTTTAAATATTTTTATACCCATATATTAACATGTAGAAAAATATTTTGTAAAATTTTATAGTAAATATTTGTAAATAAAGGTATATTTAGCTACAGTTTCCCATTTTCCCTACACATGTATGGATGGTGACTTCTAGGACACCCTGCGTCTCTCCGAGATAGTAAAATATAAAACCTATACAAATAATACCCCTCTGAAGAATAGGGAAGTGAGCCTTAAACATAAAGCCAATGAGAATTTGGGATCTGGCAAAAGATAAACTTATGTATTCATCTGAGGCTGTACTGCAGGTCCTCGGCTTCTATGTCCAGCGGGATTTTAAAAGAGATCCAAATAGGGTGGCACCAGTGGCTCAGTGGGTAGGGTGCCGGCCCCATATACCAAGGGTGGATGGGTTCGAGCCTGGCCTGCGCTGAACTGCAACAAAAAAATAGCCAGGTGTTGTGGCAGGTGCCTATAGTCCCAGCTACTCGGGAGGCTGAGGCAAGAGCATCGCCTAAGCCTAGGAGCTGGAGGTTGCTGTGAGCTGAGATGCTAAAGCACTCTACTGAGGGCAATAAAGTGAGACTCTGTCTCTTAAAAAACAAACAAACAAAAACAAACAAACAAAAAAAAACAGAGAGAGATCCAAATAGTATTCATAGTTGACGTTTATTAAGTATCAGAATATCCGGGCTTGGCACCTGTAGCTTAGTGGTTAGGGCGCCAACCATATACACTGAGGCTGGCAGGTTTGAACCTAGCCCAAGCCTGATAACAACAATGACAACTACAGCAACAACAACAACAAAATAGCAGGGCATTGTGGTGGGTACCTATAGTCCAAGCTACTTAGGAGGCTGTTCCAAGAGAATCTCTGGAGCCCATGAGTTTGAGGTTTCTATGAGCTGTAGATGTCATGGCACTCTACCAAGGGCAACATAGTGAGACTCTGTCTCCAAAAAAACAAAAAAAAAGTATCAGAACGCGCAAATGGCATGGTTATTATGCAAGGAGAGGGATGGAGACAGACTTCGTAGGCTTTTCCATAGCCAGACTAGCTGAAAAGCTCCCAAATGTCAAGAGAGTCCCTGTGCAGCCTCTAATCCTTAGGAACATTCCAGAATTCTGAAAGGATGATCTCCTGCCACATGCCCCTGAGGCAAACCCTGCAACATGGTCACACCCCAGCTGCTCACTTACTATGCCGTAGCCAGTGACTTGATAGTGTTTCCGGGTCAGGGGGGCCTCATGATAATGACTGTGTAAGTTCCGGGAAGTCCTAGAAGTTAGAAGAGAGAGACGTCATTATCCTGAAGAAAGGAGATGTGCAACATCTCTTCTTTTACCAAGGATATTCAGAGTGATCTATTAGGATAAGAAAAATTAACATCTGATCTATTAATCCAACATATCAGGAACTTATTTCCTATTTACTCACAAGAAATATCCAGAGAATTGGAGAAGAGATTTGAGCCCAAACCAGGAGAGACAGATGGTAGGAGCACTGAACCACATGCCAAGAAAGGGGCTAACTTTAGGTGCTGGCGGGGGAGTGGGGTAGGGGGATGACTTTCACACATTTAGTAGCTTTGAAGCACATAGCTGGCCTGACTTAAGAGGCATGTTTGGAGAGAAGAAAATTAAAACTTATAATCTACATATGCCTAAGATAGGTAACCTCCCAGCTTCCATTTACTCTTTCTACTCCCATCACCAGTTTTTAAAAGTAGAGGTCTGTGGGGGATGAGAGGAATTTAATTTAGCTTTTATTTATTCAGCTTTTTGTAACAATGCTTACTTTCACCCATAATGAGAGATAAACATTCATTATAAATTTTTTGGAAATTTCCAAAATTAAAACTTAATTACAGTAAATTTTAACTTATTAATGATAAAATGAAATGTACTTAATGATAAAAAATGTATTATCAAAAATCGAACTGACTAGAGAAAATACTAATTGCTTATCTTTACATATACATCTATCTATATTTGTATAAAAACACACACACATATACATACATATTCTTGATTTTTTTAATCTGCACCTGATAATTACAGTGTATAAAATTTTTGTGGGGCTGCTTTTGTTGTCTATTGTTTCTGCTTATTTTTGCACATGGTGCCCTATTTCCTTGTGTGCTCTGTTATTTTTGACTGTGTATTTATTCACACTGTTGCTGAGAACCTATTTACGGGAATGGAGGACAATGTCCTTCCCAAAAGAAGACTTACATTTCTTTTTAGCCAAGCATCTAGGAGACGTTAACACACTATTATATTCATTTAAATTCAGGGCTTGAAGATTCTGATACCACCCACGTGAAATGAATTCAAGTTGCAAATCCATGTGAAGATCAACTAGTAGTTACAACTTCTCAGCACCTAGGGATAGTTCTCCACCCAACTTCCAACATTTTGCTTGGGACCAATGTAACTTTCCTGGGTACAGATGGACAGGACAGATTTACCTTTACTCTAAGACTTTTGGGGTTGCAAATTTTGAGAAAGGATCTCTTACTATATTTATCACTTTGGGTGAGCCTAGAGGCTTGACTTTAAAACCTCTTCTCTCAAAAGAGCTAAAACAAAAGACTAAAAACAAGATTGTAGGATCAAGGCAAAAGTGGCTTCAGTGTCTCACTTGTTTCTCTGGATTCCTGTTTTCACTTGGATTTTGGCCTGGTGACTCTTTAATATTTTGTCAGCTTTTTTATGCTTTTATTAAAAAGACTCTATATTATTCCAGCATTTTTAGTCATTTTCAGTGAGAACATAAGCTAAATAAACTAGCTCACTGTATTCTCAGAAACAGAATCCTACATCTTTCTATAGTGAGCCACTTAAGCAGCAGCTTTGGGCAACTCTAGGAAATGGGAAACTGAAAGGTATTCTCAAAATTCAAAGCTCCCCAAAGTCAAAACAGGTAGGCAAAGGCTGGCTTGCTTACTTCAACCTTCACAAAATGCTTCTCCTATTCTAGCACAGCAGCTCTGTTGCATTTACTAAAGCCTCATCTGTGGGAGGTAGACAGGCTGATCTCGCTGCAGGCCCTCCAATAAAACATGAAGGCTGTCCCTCCCTGCAGCTCCTTATCAAGAACACTGACTATGAAAGAAGCCTGGAGATAGCCCATCCCTCCCGGAGAATCAGCAGGCAGGCAAGCTAAAACCTTTGAACTCCTAATTCACAGTTAGATTAGGGAAGCTGGTTTGTCTGCCCTGCAGAGATGAAACTTGTTTTCCCCTCTCCCTTTCTCAATGCTTTATTGTTGACAATTTATTATCCTATGGTCTTCCACCCAACCTGGGTGGGGGTGGGGGGGTTGGGATTCTTTTTTTCCTATTTTTGAATTTTGACACCTTTAGATTTTTTCATGAATGCTTTGTTCTAAAGATCAATAAAAGGTTTCTGAGGAATTGGAGTGCTGCTGCATTGCCTCAATCTGCCACTCTGTGCATGAGACAATGTATACCTCTCCAGGCTTCTCAGACTTCATGCATTACGTTGGTGTGAAATCTCCTTCTTCCTTCTGAACTGTCTCCTTTGTCAGCCCCCAGCCCAAGTTGGGGTTGCCCTGGAACCCTGACACTCATCCAAACCTGACTTCTGTTTGTTTCTTACAAGAAGTCTCTTGTAACTCTCATCTACCCAAACAGCAAATTTACTTACTCTTTGTGTTCTAGTCGAATGATGTCTCCATGTCTCACAAACTCTACTGGGAAGGAAGGGTCTAGAGGATCTGCCAAGAAGAAACAGGCATTGATGTCTGACATCCTAGCCTAGTATTAACTGAGAGCCTCCCAGTAAACACAGTATGTGCCAAAGGTACCAACAGAGTGCTGTGAGACAAAAGAGACAGGGTCCCTAATTTCCTCAGAGGATTACAGTGTCCCAAAGACAATGCTTGAAAAGACTCTTAAAGGAAGGGGAAATTTTTATCAGGTAAATAAGTAGTGGCAAGGCACTAGAAGTGTGAAAGAACAAAATTCATTGATGGATGGCAAATGGTTTCATACTATTAGAGTGATGGGAGCAGGAAGGAGAGTGGGGACAGGAAATGAGGCTATAAATAAGTGGGGCCACACTGCGTATGCCAGACTGGGAAATGTGGCCTCTTTATGAAAGGCACTGAAACCTCCACTGTCACTTAAGCTCAGAAGCTAAAGATTTTCCTTTTATTATTATTATTTTTGAGACAGAGTCTCACTTTGCTACCTTTGATAGAGTGCCATGGCATCATAGCTCAAAGCAACCTCAAACTCTTGGGCTCAAGCGATTCTCTTGCCTCAGCCTCCCAAGTAGCTGGGACTACAGGCACCTACCACAACGCCCAGCTATTTTTAGAGACGAGATCTTGCTCTGGCTCAGGCTGGTCTCAAATTTGTGAACTCAGGCAATCCACCCGCCTCAACCTCCCAGAGTGCTAGGATCACAGGCGTGAGCCACCACACCCGGCAAGATTTTCCTTTTAGTAAGAATAATAATTAATTCTAAACATTCTATGCAAATGATCATTTGCCCAGCTCTCCTCAAAATCAAATATTAAATCCTATAAATTTTTCCAGTATTATCTTGTCTCTGGCAATATACTTGCTAAGTGTGAAGTGAAGAAAATGATAAAATGATGAGATGATGAAAGGAACCACTTCTGTACCATTGGGAAGTCAAGACCCCATGATCTAGAAAGGCAATGACATGGAAGAGGAGCTGGCAATAATCACAGCAACACAGAATTGATCCTTGCAAATTTCTGTCCCAAAGATTAAGACACTAACACACTATAAACAGATTAAGGTCAGGAAGGATAAATTTTCCAGTGCAAATCATCGGCTCTCAAGATAACTAGAGAACACAAATGCAGAGATATTCCTTCCTATGCTGCCTTTTAAAGTTTCTTAGAAAGATTAATTAGTAAGATGATAAGTCAGTCAATAAGGAAGTTTTATTACATATGGATCTAGGAGAGGGGAATTTATAACCATCACAAACACAATATACCTTAGTTTATAAAATTTTCACAAAACCTTTAGTCACTTAGGTGAAATGCAACCTTCTTAATTCAGAAGACACAAGAGAATAACAAACTGAGGGCATTCAAAGATTTGGTTCATGCCCACATAACTTAGAAATAAAGCTGCTCTTCCCTCATAATTCTTGAATGTGATAAAACACTTACGTTTTGGCCCGTTGGATCGAAACACAATCAACAAACAATTGTTTGAAAGGATAATTGAGATCATAAAGATGTCAGAGATGTTCAGAATCTCTCTTTTGAAGGCATGAAAACTGTTAAGGAGGGCTCAGAGTAATAACAGAAGCAGTATCCGTTCCTGACCACATTACCTGAGTTTGCATTGTGTTTCTTGATAATCCACAGGTTGTTGTAGTCCTTGTGCAAATATGTGGTGACCTGGGTGGGGGTGGAGGGGATAGGGGCAGAGGAGAGAAAGGAGGGAGGGAGAATATCATCACTATCAGCACAGCTGGCCAAGGACAATCAATAGCAAATCAACACTGCTTAAACCTCTTTCAATGTCTTCAGCCTTTGGGCCTGGTAGATGGTTCATGCCTGTAATTCTAGCACTTTGGGAGACACAAGAAGGAAGGTTGCCTGAAGCCAGGAGTTCAAGATGAAAATTCCCAGCCCCTGAGAAGCCATGCTCCCCAAAAGTGTTCAGAAGTAGCAACAATACGTCAGAGTCTTTTCCTTCCTTCTGCATTTAGAGGCCTTGTCCCACAGGGGCTTTTTTGAGCTTATTGTTTTTGTTGGGGTTTTTTTTTGTATCTTTCTGCATCTCCTCCTTAAATTTCCTACCTTCTAGAAGAAGGAACCATGTTACCTTGTCTTAACAATCTGTAACACACAAAGAAGATTTAGTAGATTTTTTAAAGTAATTAAGATCATGCCTCAAATTTTATAAATAAAAAATTCATGCTATTATATTTTCTATAATGTGGTAAAACGAAACTAAAAACCTTCATAAATATCCTGTCCTCGGGCTTCCCCTGGCCATTTTTGTACACACTGATTTAAAAAAAATTGTGTACGTGTGTTCACTTGCACATATCTATAATGCCACATGCAATTAATTTAATAGCAAAAATCTGGAAAGAGCATGAATGTTTAGTACAATAGTATGTTCACTACCATGCAATATTATATAGAATATTACATAGCCACAAAAAAGTGTTTCAGAGTATTTTTTAGCAATGTGTGAAAAGTCTCATGAAATGCTGAGGCTGCAAACAGCTACTTATTATTGGGCCCTGTTCTAAGCAATGGGCAAGTCTTACTTAATCATTATCATTAATCATTATTACAGCTCTATGCTGTAGGTACTAGGATTATCCCCACATTACCTATAAGGAAACTGAAGTTAAATAATTTGTTCAAGGTCACAAAGCTTATGAGTTAGGGAAACAGGATTTAAAGCAGGGCAGCTAACTCCCCAGGATAGAGACTGTATACACACAATTATGCCAGTTATATAAACAAGCAAAATAACACCTGGAAACAATGGAAAGTTTGTGAGTTTTTATAACCCCAATTGAACAAAATGTGACCAAGTCATGTGCCATATAAAGAGATTTCAGTCAGGGAGAGAACACACATACAAGGGTGGTCCCATATGATTATAACACTGTATTTTTACTATACCTATTCCATGTTGAGGTACATTTAGATAATATAAACACTTACCACTGACATGCTGTACAGGTCTATAGCCTAGTAGCATTAAGCTTTACCTATGACCTAGGTGTGTAGGAGGCTGTACCACAGCCTCTGTGACTTCACACAACAGTGCCTAGCAGGCATTTCTTACAATGTATCCTTGAACTAAGTGCTTCAAGACTGTACTTACAGAGACTTGGAATCAGCATTTACAGAAATAATTCTTCTGAGTGTGTCATAGCTCCTTCATTTGAGCATCTTTTGCTTTGTTTCTCAGAAAAAAAAAAAATAGGGATGATGGTTTTAAGAATATACAAGAAGCTAAAAAGTTTTAGTGGTCATAGTGAAATTTTAAAAAGTCCACACTCATGAAAAAAGCTAGATAGAGTTCACCCAAGTTGGCTTGGCCTGGGATATTTGGTTTTGTGGTACTCATGTATGAACTCTGTATGAATGTGTGGTGGGGGGTGTTTTGTGCTTGCTTTACAAAAGCCATTATTATTATTAAAATTCCTATAAGAAAAATTATCATGAGTATAAGTCAGTGGCCCCTTTTTCCCTTGAAACATTTGCTTTTATACTGGAGTTTTTAATAATATGAGCTATCCTAGGAACATAGGTTTCCTGTAATAGAACATTGTATGTCGAAATATTTGGATAAACACTGATCCTCTGGGATTTCATGTAGTTTTCATTTGCTTTTTATCTCTTTTCCATGTTTTTCAATTTTATTTTATAAATGTTATGCTTTAAACAGATCTTAAAATCAAGACCTAGACACATTAACACGAAACTGAACTGCAGGGCAGGGAAAGCCACCAGAGATTATTTACTCCAATCCTTTCAATTTACAGATGAGGAAACAGGATGAGAAGCAAGCCTGAGTCAGTCAATGACAAGGCCAGACACTTTTGTCCCTTCACCCAATGCACTCTCTTCATAACACCACCACAGCTTCACACGTCCACACCTGGACCTCAAGTGTTTTAACACTAGCTTAACAGGGTCTTTGAGAACTTGGCCTTTCTCTCCCTTTGCACAGTGTAGCTGTTCCTGCTCACCACGTATCTTCCACATGATAACTGCAGCAATTTATCACCACGGAAGGGCTAGCTGTTTCTGCCCTGGCTGTACATTAGAATCATCTGGAGAGCTTTAAAAAACACACAATGCGTGGGCCTCGCCCTAGGTCAATTAAATCAGAATCTCAGCAGTGAAGCCCAGGCATCAGAATTTTTTAAAACCTCTCCAGTTGATTCTAAAGTGTAGCCAGGGCTAAAACCACAGGACAAGAGAAGAGTAGATAATCAAGGGTGAGAAACTGAAACTAAAACCCAACACCCTGGGTCAACTGTCTAGCAACTAAAAAGGAAATAATAAATAGAAAGCACTGTGAGAAGCACACTTTTTGCAAAGTAAAGATAACAGTTGTTCCATAAGAAACTTCCTTTCCAAGCTTCTCTGCATCCACTTCCACACCTCCCACTCACTCCTTAAGTGGCTGCAGCTGGGACCCTCCCAATCCACTGAAACTATCCTCATCAGAGTTACAGCCTGCTTTGCCATCCAAAGGCCTCTCCCAGGCCTCAGCTTCTCTGAGGTCTCCGCCACACCTGTCCTGCTGACCATCTCCTGTTTCCACAGCCTTTCTTTCCTTATATTCTCCCCCCACTTCCCTTCTAACCTCCCCAGTCCCTCCTCCCTTCTGAGCCTCCTCTGCTGGCTCGACTCTGAGTGGCTTTAACACTGCCTGAAATGCTTTTGCTCCCCAGGACTCCTTCACAGGCCCTCCTTCCTCTGGAAAAGGCCACCCCTGCAACTGTGTGCTGACACCCATACACTGCCCACTTAGATCTCTCTACTGAGACAAGCCCCACATCCAAAAAGGAAAGGAAAGGAAAACCCTCCCCACCCATCTCCAAAGCTATTCTTCCTTCCGTTTCTGATTATAGTGAAACAGCGTAACCACACATACACATCCTCCCAACTACAGACCTGGACACAGCTCTTCCCTGACATCCTTCAGTTACTGGGGCCTCATATTATACCTGTGAAGTGTTTCCTAAATCAGTTGCCACCTTTATCTCCATGGTTTTTGCCTCCATTCACCATCCTTTATAATAATTATTGCCTCCTAACTGGTCCCTTGCAATCTAACACATTTCCGCTGAAGTTATCGTTCTAAACTAGAGATCTAATCACCTCTCATCATCATTCTATATTTGCATTGACTCCCTAATGTCTTTGAAACAAAGTCAAATCTACCGTAACATGGGCCTCTCCCGAGTCTGTCCCCACCACCTCTCCAACATTCATCAGCATCTCCCTCTCAGGCACCACCCACGGCAGCCACACCTAACACTCCTTAACAAGGAAACAATGTCATTCACTTATTCAGATGATACTCATGGCTAACCCTTGTGTGTCAACTTTTATATATTACCTCATTTAACCCTCACAGCAACCCTATGATGGAGAGAGGTAATATTCATTTTCTCCAATTTAAAGATGAGGACTCTGAAACATAAAAAAGATTAAGCTGTCCAAAATTGCACTCTGTATGAGACCAGGATTCACACCCAGATAATCCAGTTTGGGTTCTGGGTCCGTGCTCACAACCACCACACTTTACTCACCATCCACTCATCACCCAGCCTGTGCCAGGCACTGTGTGAGGCCCTCAGCCTGCCAGGAGCAGCAATCATGTAGCAAAGGGACAGGAGAAAGTAAGCGCTCACAGTTGAGTAGGAAAACAGCACACAGGAGTGCAGAGGATGCTGAGAAAGCTCCACAGAGGGGCGGGTCACAGCTGTCAGAGAACAAATCTAAACTGAAGCCTAAAGAGGCCAAGGTTAGCCAGAGGGAAGAAAGAAAGCGAATGGCAACCCTGACGGCAAACAGCTCCATGGTGCTGCTAAGGCGTTCACTGACCTGCTGTTGGCGTGCGCCGATGCCCTCGGGGTAGAGGTGTCTGTGGGAGTGCAGGTAGCCGATGGCCATCCGCAGGTTCTTCACAGTGATCACAGAGCCGTAGGCCAGGTCTGGGAGGAAAGGGGACAGCAGAGGGGTGAGCAGCACAGTGTGCAAGAGGCTGCCCCTGCCTCAGAAAGGCCTCTGAAGCCAGAAGACTCAACCCTCTAAGACAGGGGTGGCGAACAAGTTCGACTACGCGCTCGGAGATCGCTCCTCAGAGGTCCCTCCTCAGAAGCAGCATAACAAAATCCAAACTTGGCAAAGAGCCACAGTATACAAAATAATGATAAGAGGCAAAGAGCCGAA
>CAUYPK010051624.1:0-11356 GCA_963574355.1 Loris lydekkerianus | reverse complement strand
AAATTTTGTATCAAACTACGGTGCATCTTAGAATGGGTAGAGGTGAAACTTACTAAATGCAGAATACAAATGTCTACATACAACAACTAAGAAAATGCCATGAAGGCTACGTTGAACAGTTCGATGAGATTATTTCAGATTGTATATGAAACCACCACATTGTACCCCTTGATTGCACTAATGTACATAGCTATGATTTAACAATAAAAATAAAAATAATTAAAAAAAAGAAAAAGCAATTGAGGCAATAAAACTTAGCCCTCTAATTCAAAGAAGGTGGCAATGGGAGTAACTTAGACAAGAAGTGCGAACCCTGCTTCTGTGTGTAGATGAGGCTCCTGCTTCTGTTTGGAATGGACCCTATCAGAACATCCAGTCCTGCTCACAGAACATCTCCTAAGGAGATGGGTAGTTCTGCATCTTTAAATGATTTAAATCTTTTGCCCTTTGGGATAATCAACTAAAGCTGGGGCTTAGTGGTGACCAAGCCTCATTCCAAAGTGAGTCAACCCCTTTGCTCATGTCCTGAGTGAGGACAGCTAGGCAGAGAGAGAATTTCACCCAGGAGCTCAGATTAGAATATTAGAACCAGGTGTGATTGTGTACCAATGCTTTCTGGCTCATTGTAAAATAGGCCTCTCCTATTCCCTGTGCCTGGTGAAGAAGGCACAATTTGACCTGTGGTGGCAGGTTAGGACAAGTAATTTCCCCTCATGCTTTACCATTAAGCATAATTTAAGGGCTATTTCAGAAACATGGCCCATGGTCCATATAGCCACATGGATCCTCAGATAACAGCTTCCGTGACCACCCATGGAGAGTATTTCCTGAGTGAGTATTTATTGAACGCATGTGTACTGGGCACTGGAGATTTAGATATAAATAAGGAAGACAGAATATCTGATTTTCAGCACTTGATGGCATTGAATGAGAGAAACCAATAATCATTTCTTAGAGATTATTATCATTTAAAGAAATTCTTAATCTTTAGCAGCTGTTCAGTGGTTCCTCAGGTTTAATTGCTTGTTTTAATTACTTAGAGAATAAGTACTTTACCACTAGTTCTTTAAGACATATGCATTTCTCCATGTGTGAATTATCCATTTCTATTCTTAGAGTTGGTAATTTAAAAAAAAGTCCCATTTGGCAAGTGGCAATGAAACTCTGAGAAGTTAAACAAGTTGTTCTAGGTCACAGTGGGAGAGGTGTCAGAGTCAAACTGAGAAACAAGGTCACCTGACTCCCAGTTTGTGCTTATTCTAATAGCTATTCCAAGCAATACCTCTAAGCATATCCTCCAAGCCTCAGTTTTAAGGATGATACATTTTGCCTTAAAGTTTTCTCCTTGATTAAGGTGAATGGGGCTTTGAAGAGTTCTGTTTCTACAATGCTAGCCATACTTTTATTTCCTAACTTTGGAATTATAGAAAATTGAAATTTTCTATAGAAAATTATAGAAAAATGAAATGGGAGGGCTGGGTATTATATAATTTTTCTATAGAAATTCTATAGAAATTTTATAAAAATGAAATGGGAGGGCTGGGTATTGTATAATTACCTGAATCAGGTAATTATATTTTTGGCATTGTTAGTTGCTGACTTTTCTTGCAGAGTTGAAAATGTGCTCCCAGTATATAATTTGATAGCTCTTTTCTTTATCTATTAGGTTTCCATTCTCCAGGTGCATTTTATAACACCTCAGGGGCTCATCTCTTCTAGACCTTCACTTCTCCTCTCTCACACTGTACATGCAAACTTGTACTTTGTATTTTTACTGATAAAATCTCATAGTTGGCAAAGACAAATTCTCTCTTGAATTTAATTAGACTTATAACTATAACTATTATAAAAGAATAATACGTAGATGCTCAATTTCTATACCATAGTTAAATTTTTTTTTTTTTTTTTTTTTTTTTTGTATATCTTAAAAGTGAAATAATTGGCGGCTCCTGTACTCAGTGGGTAGGGCAAGGGCCACATACAACGAGGCTGGCGGGTTCAAACTCAGCCTGGGCCAACTAAAATCAACAATGACAGTTGCAACAGTAACAATAACAACACTACCAACAACAAAATAGCCAAGCATCATGGCGGCGCCTGTAGTCCCAGTTCCTTGGGAGTCTAAGACAAGAGAATTGTTTAACCCCAAGAGTTTGAGGTTTCTGTGAGCTATGGTGTCATGGCACTCTACCCAGGGTGACATAGTAAGACTGTCTCCAAAAAAAAAAAAGTGAAATAATTGCTTCCATAAACATGCCAAATTGCTATCAAACTATGACCTTATCATCCAGCCATTTAAAAAAAAGTCACATGTTTCAAATCTCAAAATTACTTGGCTCAGGTCCTGTAGCACAGTGGGTACAGCTCCAGCCACATACACCAAGGCTGGCGGATACGAAACTGCCGGGGCCAGCTAAACAACAATGACAACTGCAACAAAAAACAGCTGGGCATTGTTGTGGGCGCCTGTAGTCCCAGTTACTTGGGAGGCTGAGGCAAGAGAAACTCTTAAGCCCAAGAGTTTGAGGTTGCTGTGAGCTGTGGTGCTACGGCACTCTACCGAGAATGACATACTGAGACTCTGTCTCAAAAAAATAAAAATTAATTAAAATGCTTAGTTGATTTTCATTTTATAAATTCAATGAGAATTCAAAGTCTTACTTTCTTTGTGAAGGCAGTGAGTTGTCTAAATTCACTTCAGTTCAAGACACAAGAAAACAAATGGAAACTTCAGAAGTTCTTATAATCTAACAGGATCTATTTTCATGTTTATTTTCATTTTTACATGTCACAGAACGGGTTCCATCATGATATTTTATTCTAAGAAGAGCACTAATTTGTCATATAGATATCTGAAATAGTGATGCACTGACATAATTAATGGGTACACACATGTATAGCTGAAACAAAGAGATTATCAATTGCTAAAGTTGAATTAATGAATGCCTCAACTCCGGAACACGCGCAAGCAACTGGTAATCACTCCCTAGTTTTGTGAGTGGCCTTACTACTGGGGCTTGTCGTTATTCCCTTTCTCATTTGAAGCAGCAGCCTCATGACAAGGCAGGGAACCGTCTCCTCTGGCTAAAACTCAAGTCCGTTTGCTGCTGGTAACTTGCTATGAGGAGTGGGCAAGTCACTCCCCAGGCTTTTATCCTCGTTAACTGAAGGGCTTAGACAAGGTCATTGCCAGAAGGCCTTCTAGTTCCAAGATTTTAGGAGTCCAGGAGATGAAAATTCCAACCCTTCTTTTAAAGCAAGTATTTCTCTTCATCAATTAAGAATTATGCTGTATGTATGTGCCCAGGGAAAAGCAAGTGATGGAAGGAGAAAATGGTATGGTGACGATGTTAGCGCTGGTAGAGTGAAGGTGGTGGGAACCCACGTTTTCCACCACTGTTGGTCACATCTCCTTTAATATTTAAATCAAAAGAGCTTGAGTTGCATCCTGCTTACCTGAGAAATCCAATGTTCTACCAGCATGTCCAAATACTCCTGGGAGTAAGGAGGGGTTAATGGTTTTCCTGATCACTTTTGGCTGGGGCTGGGTTTGAACCCACCACCCTCGGCATATGGGGCTGGCGCCCTACTCCTTGAGCCACAGGTGCCACCCTCTTGATCACATTTGGATATGAGTTTTCATCTCATTGAGCTAACAGCTTCTCACCTCGCCTCATTCAATTATTCCTCTCTTCCAACATTGCATTGATTCTAAATGTAGAGCCGCATTCTTTTTCATTGATATTTTCCCCCTAAAATCACACACACATTCGAGGTAATTCTAGGTACTGGACCATTACTGAAGTCTTAGGATTAACACAGAGCTGAGCCCAGCAGGCTACTTGTGAAATATACTAAATACTGTGCTTCTTAAAAGTCCCTTGGCCACTCTCACAGCTGAAAAGTCCCAAGCAGGACACCCCTCTAACACGTCTGCCCTCCTCACTTCCCCTGTCTCCAGAAGCTCCAAATTCCTCCCAGGTTATTAGACATGAACATTTAGCTCTGTTTCTCAGCCAGGCCACTGGAGTGTTTCCTTTCCCTGCTGATGAAGGTTTCAGTGTGTGTGTGTGGAAACAAGGGCCTTTCTCTCCCTTCGAGGAATTCTACCTCCAGGTTACATGTATTTTTTTCCTCTGGGAAAGGTAGAAAGGCAAGGTAGGGAAGAGTAAGCAGGAAGAGGTGGAGGTGGCTTTGGGAGGAGGCTGGGAAAGGGAAATACTGTAGGGCAGTGCCTGTGTCCAGAGTTTCACGGGTGTTATTCCCGTCAATCATCAGAACAAACATATAAGGCAGATAATGTAATTATCCCCATTATAAGGATGATGACACAGGCTTTTGGGGGGGGGTTTAAATAACTCGCTCAAGATCATATTGCCATTAAGAAGCAGATCTGGGATCTGAATACAGGAAATCTCTGTACTTAATCACCGTAAAATTCAGGTTCATCTATTATGCTAGTGCTCCATATATGTTACTGCATTTTATTCCTGGGAATTATGTGCATTTTCATCATTTTTCCAAACTTTTTTTTTTTTTTTGAGACAGAGTCTCACTATGTTGCCCTTGGTAGAGTGCCATGGCGTCACAGCTCACAGCAACCTCAAACTCTTGGGTTTAAGCAATTCTTTTGCCTCAGCCTCCCAAGTAGCTGTGACTACAAGCACCCGCACGGTGCCCGCCTATTTTTTTTGTTGCAGTTGTCATTGTTGTTTAGCAGGCCAAGGCTGGACTTGAACCCGCCATCCTGGGTGTATGTGGCAGGTGCCCTAACCACTGAACTACGGGCACCAAGCCCCAAAGAAGAAACTTTTCCAAAGTCGCAGAGTTAGGGTGTGGCTAACTGTGGATGGATGGGCTTTCTATTCACAATATTAGTGTACCTAGACTTTTACTTTAGTTTAACAAGCAGAATTTATAATGATTCCATTAAAAATTTGCAAGGTTTTATAATAAACATCACAGAATTGACACCTAAGGGCATTAAGTTTACAGTGTGAGCCATGGAAAGCAAAGGACAAGTGCTTCACAGAAGATTAAAGAAAACACCTTCAGACAGTAAAGGTTCTACCATCCAGAAATACACTCTTGGGATTGTGAGATACTTGCATTATTCTAATCTTGGGTTTTTAAACCCACGGATTCTGGTAAAATCGTTTTGTTATAACAAAACAAACAAACAAAAAAAACCCAAAATGTTTTACCGTGTGCTTCATCTTGTTGAAATTAAACTGGCAAGTATGACAAAACACATTGTTTATGTTGAAGTTGCAGTTACAATACTGATTTTTCATTGTCTTTGGAAATCATAGTGCCCAAAACACACTTTGCACGTAAAAATTATAGAAAAGGATGACAGGAAAATTTGAATCTGGTTTTACTTTTATTTTTATTTTGCAGTTTTTGGCTGGAGCTGGGTTTGAACCCGCCACCTCCGGCATATGGGGCTGGCGCAATTTGAGTCTGGTTTTAATGAGTAGCCTACTAGAGAAATGAAATGAGAATTTAGAACCAATATAATCAGTTACATAAGGTCTGATCCAATGATTGCATGGATCCTTTTTTTGATGTCACTGGCAGTGATGGTATAGCCTCTGCTTGGTCATCTCTAGTGATGGAGGACTACGTTTTTCTTTCTTTCTTTCTTTCTTTTTTTTTTTTTTTTGAGACCGAGCCTCAAGCTGTCACCCCGGGTAGAGTGCCGTGGCATCGCAGCTCACAGCAACCTTGAACTGCTGGGCTTAAGCGATTCTCTTGCTTCAGCCTCCCAAGTAGCTGGGACTATAGGCGCCTGCCACAACACCCAGCTATTTTTTGGTTGCAGCCGTCATTGTTGTTTGGCGGGTCCGGGTTGGATTCGAACCTGCCAGCTCAGGTGTATGTGGCTGGTGCCTTAGCCGCTTAAGCCACAGGCATCGAACCAACTACGTTTTTCTTAAGGCAGAGGAGGGGCTGTCTTAGGAAAGGTGTGGTGTTGTGTTATAAAATTCAGTGCAGTGATGGAATATGTTTCCCATCTGTAGGTTTTGGTTTTTGCTTAATGAGTAAGGCAGGACAGAATAAATGTGTCTTGTGCTTTAGAATTGGTTCAAATTCTTTTTAAAATGGTGAGAATGTGGTCTAACAGAACAGATATCAGACTTGGATCTCATGGCCAGCTGGGTGATGCCTGAGGTCTGTTCTCTGGGCTGTTCTCTTGGTCCATCTCGTGGGGTTGCTTTAAGAGTCAAATGCAGATAAGTATGAACGTGTCTTAAAACCACCTGATAGTTCCGTGGCTTATGGTTCATAAATTGATACAGACAATGCTCTAGGTGTAGGAGGATGAGTGTATTGTATAGAGTGATGCAGAGACTTTGATTAATTACATAAGAATTGTCAAGACACAAGGACTGTGGGCATGAGTTTGTCACTGTGGGGATGGAAGGGTGGGATCTGTGCCAAAGATCTGATGTCAGGAGAGGGGACACACATTCCAGTCTACCTGCAAAGGAGTCAGGTCCTTCTCAAGAGCAGAAGCAGCTCCCAGGTTTCCTGCCCTGAGGCTCTCTGTTCCAGGGTATCCCTTAGCCTCTGGGGACCTTCTTCAGTCTATTGCCTTGTTCTCTTGAGGGTTATTGTCCTGATCTGATCCCAGCTGCCTTGCTCTGTCCACCTTTCCTATGGTGAGACTTTACTCTTTATCTTATCGTGAAGGGCCTGGCTTAGGGGGCAGATTCATGGGATACAACTATTCCTGGCCTACTTCCTGTCAGGGGTGGCTCAGTTTTCTTAGCACTATGTTGTCTTTTGAATTGGACTCACCTAATACCAAACCATGTCCTAAATAATGCCTCAAATTGTTAAACTCCTGAGATTCTATGTCTTTAACCAGTGGTTCTCAAAATATGGTCCCTAAACCAGTATCAACAGCCCCTGGGAACTCGTTAGAAAGTCCAGCTTTGGGGCCCCACTCTAGACCTACTGAATCAGAACCTCTGGGGGTGGAGTCCAGCAGTCTGTATTTTAATGAGACATTCAGGGGATTCTGGTCTCTTTAATGAGTGAGAGCCCTGCCTTGCGCTGGCTGGTTGTACCTCCTCCTTCTCCCATCCCAGTCATGGAGATTTCACTGCATCTCTATAGGCCTGTAGTTAAAAATCTATCAGAAAGATCACCCTTGTATTCCATGTATAGTCAAGGTTAAGATTACCATGGGCATACTGAGCCACATATCTTGATGCTATGATTTATAGACATCCATCATGATTTGAATTAACTGGGCATATATACAGCAACAGCAAAGAACATACAATTTTTTCAAAAACAAAGAAATACAGTGACAGTGTTGGATGGGCTCCAGAGACAGGAATTCTGCTAGGACAATACTCCATTTCACACTCAGGATAGCGTTCCCAGGCTTCCTACTTTTTTCCTCTTTTTTTCCCTTCTAGTTGTACAGGGTATTTTTGTTCCTTCCTACAGGAAGGGATGAGTAGTTTGACAGTGTTTCAATCTAATGAAAAAGAGAAGAACATCGCTTTATTTATAGATTTTGGGTGTTAATACCCAGAGGTTTGAATGTGAAAGCTAAGGTGGGTCTTCATGATTGCTGCTTAATTTCCTCAGGAATAATGACCTGGGAGATACAATACATTTTTGTTTAGCAGCTGTGGTTTTCATTAAATTTAATTAAGTCTCCCAGAAGCTTTAAATTAAGTCTACTTTGAAATGCAGGTGGCTTCTGTTAAGTATAATTATATCCCCTTTATAGCTGCCATGGTTTGGGAAAGCTTAGCTGTCAGACTTCGAATCTTCAGGCTTCTCACCAGCCCTTTGGTTTCATTTCCAAATTCAGCTCTTCTAACTTCCTCCTTCCCTCCTTCCCTTCCTTCTTTTATTCCTCTTTTGCAGAAGGCTGAGGCTAATGTGGACTCAATAAAAGCTGCGCAGTCATGCTTACACTCTCACTAGTGAATTGCCAGCATTTCAGGGGGTAATTTTCTCAGAGGACGTAGCAGTCCCTGAGTTCAGCAGATTCCTTGTCCAGAGGATTGAGGGACACAGGCCTGGAAATCAGGAGAACAAAGGTCTGGGGCTGCCTTAACAGTGAACATCACTCCCAGAGCGGATGGAACTTCAGTGTGTGTCACCGCCCAACCAGACTCATCTGCCTGCTGCCCAAAGGCAGCTGAGACCCAGAGGCCCAGGGTTTGTAGCAGAGAAAGTGTTTATATTCTGTATATCGCTAATCAGGGAGACAGGAGGAATTTCTCAAATCCACCTCCCCGAGAATTGGAGAGACAAGGTTTTTAAGGACAGTTTGACAGGCCAGGGATTAAGTAATTAGGTTTGCTAATTGACCAAGTTTGGGGCAAAATTATAGGGGGCTGGGAACCATCTTCCTGTTTTGCTTCAGCTCCTGGGGTCATGATTCCAGTTGAGTTGGTTTCTTGGCTTGGACTGCTGGTCTGGGTGGGTCAGCCAATCCACTGGGATGCGGGGCCTGGAAGATATCTCAGAAACTACCTTTAGGGTTCCAAAAAGTGACCGCTATCTATGGAGAAAAGTTAAGAATGATTAAAACTACTAGCTATATGGAGAAAGTTAAGAATTTTTTTTTTTTTTAATGACCACCAGCTGGAAGTAAACAGGAGACAGTAACTTATCAAGCAAATGAGGGCACATTGGCTGATTATTATTTTTAGCTAAGACTTCTTCTCAGAGTTTTGGGGGGCCTTACTCTAGTTCTCATCTTGCACCCTTTCATCAATTCATGAGTGCAGTTTCACACGGAGTTCCCCTCAGCCTTCTGTTTAATCCTTTTTCTTTGAACCAAGTGTATTGTTTTTATTTCTAGATTTAGAAAGGAGTTAGTACAAATTTCTTGTAAAGGTAGCTAAATAACATAGCAGGAAGCCTTCTGATATAATCATCAGTGTTTCCTGAACGACAAATTGAGTCACAATAAGTAATTTGCTAAAGGTTGTGTAGAATAGAATCTCAGTTTTCTGACTCCCTATCTATGTGTAATCCTACAAATTAAAGTGGGCTTAGGGGGTACGAGGAAGGGAAACAGTGGTTATTACACTGCTATCGTGTGCAAACCTGGTGTTTCAGGCGCCAACGTTTTCACATGAAGAGTTCCTTCATAGCGATCCCAGGGCAATTGTATTTTCTATTAATTATGCTGAAGTTTCATATCAGTGCTTTTCTCACCTGGCTCAGAGGATAATATGTCATTGCAGAGGTAATGACAGAAGGTTGTCAGGAGTTTGATGAAGTTCAAATAGTTTTATACTATTTGATATCAACTATACTTCCTGAGTCTGAACATGGATTATCTAGGTCAATGCAATTTCTTTGGAAGTAAACGATTTTCTTTAAAAAGTTGCAAGCAGATTCCTGTACTGTTTGTACACAATTTATTTGATTCCATCTCTAATCTGGTGCACATTTAATAATGTGCATGATTCTTATCGTAATCTGTGGCCATTGGAGATAGAATGTCAAGCTGTTGGATAAGTTGTTGCGATTGGTGTTATTTTTATATAGCTAAACAAATATTTGTGAGTTTGTTTCTCTTGGGTAGTTGTTCAGTTACTATAATCAATTTTTTTTTTTTTTCGGTTTTTGGCGGGGGCTGGGTTTTGAACCTGCCACCTCTAGCATATGGGCCCAGTGCCCCACTCCTTTGAGCTATAGGTGCTGCCCTTAATCAATTTTTTAATAATATCAATTTTCTGGCTCAGTGCCTGTAGCTCAGCGGCTAGGGTGCCAGCCACAGATACCGGAGCTGGTGGGTTTGAAACCAGCCTGGGCCTGCCAAATAATGACAACTACAACCAAAAATAGCCAGGCATTGTGGTGGGCGCCTGTAGTCCCAGCTACTTGGGAGGCTGAGGCAAGAGAATCTCTTAAGCCCGAGTTTGAGGTTGCTGTGAGCTGTGATGCCTCAGCACTCTACCCAGGGCGACAGCTTGAGACTCTGGCTCAAAAATAAATAAATAAAATAAATATCAATTTTCCTTTGATCTGTACAGAATAAAAACATATTTTTCCAATTTGGGACTGAATACCGACTAGGTGTTAGAATATTATTAGTATAGGAATGGTATTTTGGTTATGTAAGAAGACATCCTTATGTTATATAAATGCACACTGGATTGTGTAGCACTGAAGTGATATGATAGATAGTTCATTATACTAGTCTCTCTGTTTTTGTGCGTATTTGAACTTTTTTTTCTTTTTTCTTTTTAATTAAATCATAGCTGTGTACATTAATGCGGTCATGGGGCACCATACACTGGTTTTATAGACCATTTGACAAATTTTCATCACACTGGTTAACATAACCTTCCTGGCATTTTCTTAGTTATTGTATTAAGACATTTATATTCTACATTTACTAAGTTTCACATGTGTCCTTGTAACATGCACCGTAGGTGTAATCCCACCAATCACCTTCCCTCTGCCCCCCTCCCCCCTCCCTTTTCTCCCTTTCCCCCTTTCCCCTATTCTTAGGTTGTAACTGGGTTATAGCTTTCATGTGAAAGCCATAAATTAGTTTAATAGTAGGGCTGAGTACATTGGATACTTTTTCTTCCATTCTTGAGATACTTTGCTAAGAAGAATATGTTCCAGCTCCATCCATGTGAACATGAAAGAGGTAAAGTCTCCATCTTTCTTTAAAGCTGCATAATATTCCATAGTGTACAAATACCACAATTTATTAATCCATTCATGGATTGATGGGCACTTGGGCTTTTTCCATGACTTAGCAATTATGAATTGGGCTGCAATAAACATTCTGGTATAAATATCTTTGTTATAATGTGATTTTTGGTCTTCTGGGTATATACCTAGGAGAGGAATTATAGGATTGAATGGCAGATCTATTTTTAGATCTCTAAGTGTTCTTCAAACATCTTTCCAAAAGGAATGTACTAATTTACATTCCCACCAGCAGTATAGAAGTGTTCCCTTTTCTCCACATCCATGCCAACATCTCTGGTCTTGGGATTTTGTGATATAGGCTAATCTTACTGGAGTTAGACGATATCTCAAAGTAGTTTTGATTTGCATTTCTCTGATGATTAAAGATGATGAGCATTTTTTCATATGTCTGTAGGCCGTGCACCTGTCTTCCTCAGAGAAATTTCTCTTAAAGTCCCTTGCCCAGCCTGCAATGGGATCACTTGTTCTTTTCTTGCTTATACGTTTGAGTTCTCTGTGGATTCTGGTTATTAAACATTTGTCAGAGACATAACCTGCAAATATCTTCTCTTATTATGAGGGCTGTCTGATTGCTTTACTTACTGTGTTCTTGGCTGTGCAGAAGCTTTTTAGTTTGATCAGGTCCCAGTAGTGTATTTTT
>CAUYPK010051621.1:0-19148 GCA_963574355.1 Loris lydekkerianus | reverse complement strand
AAACAAAACCAAATATGCTTTAAAAAGATAATGTAAGTCAATTATAGGAATGCAAAGTTGATTCAGCATTAGAAATCTACTGACGTATTTACCATATTAATAGATTAAAAGTAACATTTATATGATTATCTTATAAATATAAAAAAACCATTTATAAAATTCAGCATCTATTCATGTATATCCTTTAAAAAAATGAACAGTCTAATATTACGAGACACCATTTTTAACATGATAAATGTAGTGCCAATTGTTTTTAATAAACATCTGATTCCGTGGTGAAACAATAAAATCCAGAATAAATCAATGATGCTTGTTTTCACCATGTCAGTTCAACATAATAGTATAGTAATTTTTAGTAATTTTTTACTATAAAATCCAATTATATAATGAATGTACATTTATTATACAGTTAATCTTTTAACATGAAATGTCTTTTATTATAATAGCAACATAATTTATAAGATTTCAAGTTTTTTATGTGTGAGATTAGAAAATTGTATTGATAAACATTGGGAGACAACTAAATAAATGGAAAATCATACTATATTATACTTAGGAAGATACTGCTTTTATAATTACAGTTTCCCTCAAATTAGTTTATGATTTAATGCAATTCCACTTAAGGCTTACAAAGACTTTTTATGAAAACGACTAGCTCATTTGAACATTTGTATGATGGATCAAATGGTTAAGAATTGTGGATTCACTCCTGAAAAAGTAGAAAAACGGAAAGACTTCTTACCTTATCAGATATCAATATCTATTTAAACCTTTTATTATTATTACAGTGCATTGTTAGTTTAGGAATAGATTGCTGGAACAGAATGCTTAGCTCACTTATGTGTAAACTCAATCTCTGAGCCAGTCTTGCAGGTCAGTGGGGAAGGGGTAGTTTTCCTAAACACAAGGTATTGGGAAAATTGGCAATTAATATAAAACAAAGAAAACTTTATACTTAACACAAAATTCCATTCCAAGTAGATTAATAAGTTGAGTCTGAAAGGGGACATACAAGAATATCTTTCTGATCTCTTTGCATGAAAGAATTACTTTTAAAAAGAAGCACAGTGATAAAGAGATAGATTGAAACATTTCCTCATTTAAATTAAGAATTTTGTCCGTGGAGAGGAACTATACTGTAATTGCATGCCAAAAGTTGGGAGAAAGTATTTTCACTGCCTATGACCAACAAAGTTTAGAAAATAGAATGTGTAACAAGTTGGTGTCAGTAAAGAAAAAAAGGCAAAGGAGCAAAAGCCGGGGTAATGCATGAATAGGCTTTTAATAGAAAAGAAATCGAAATAGCCAATAATTATAAACATACTTGCACTAATTTCTAATAAGGGAAAGGCAAATGTAAAATATTATGTTACATTTATATTTCCAAGAATCAGATGTGTGACAATAGCAGCGTTTGTGAGCCACAAGAATGGGCACACATTGCAGGCAAAAATTAATCTTTGTACAATCCCTTCAGGAATCTATTTTTTTTGTTTTGTTTTAAGACAGAGTCTCTGGGCTAGAGTGCAATGGTGTGGTCATAGCTCACAGCGACCTCAAACTCCTGGGCTCAGGGATGTTCTTGTGTCAGCCTCCCAAGTAGCTGGGACTACAGGCGCCAGCCAGAACACCTGGCTACTTTTTCCATTTTTAGTAGAGGTGGGGTCTTTTTCTTTCTCAGGCTGATCTAGAACTCCCAAACTAAAGCAATCCTTCCTTGGCCTCCCAAAGTGTTAGGATTATAGGTGTGAGCTGCAGCGCCTGGCCTAATACTTGAGAGTTTTCTCACCTAATGTGCACAGTGCAAGGTACATTTCAAAACAACTAAGAGTATATTATGAATGTCTTCCCACAAAAGTAAGTAAGTGAGGTGATGGTTATGTTAATCAGTTTGATTTAAGCATTCCACATTGTATATCAAATTATCACATTGTACCTCATAAATGTATACAGTTAGGATTTAACAAAAACGCAAAAAAAAAAAAAGGAAAAATGTGAATCTTCAAAAATAAAATAGAATAAGAAATAAACATGTACATATATATAAAAAAAGTTTTTGATGTGACAAATTAGCTTTGTTAATTGCATTATATACATATACTGATGCATATAAATAAACATATGCAAACATGTAGGGAATTGAGAATTCTCTCTGATATTTTAAATTCTGCTTCATCCTCACATGATTTTTCTTGCCTTTCTCCATTCCCTATCTGTCCCCTTTTTTACAGCCAGAACCTTGGCTCCCAACAACTTTAACACATTAATTCCTTTGCTTAGTCCTATATTAAAATCTAACATTGTTTCAGAATTGCTTTCTCTGTACCACTATAAAATCTAAAACAGGTTCAGGCAATGATTGCACTTTGTCCTTCCCAACACCCTGCCCTGCTGCAGACTGAGGGAATGCAGGTAAACAAGGAGTTCCTGAGAAACCCGGGTTAGTTCTGCCTGCCTTGCCTCCTGCCTTCCTTCCGTCTGCCCCGCTCTGCCCCTCTCGTTTGCTATACAATTTAGCTCCTTTTGTTTTACCTGGCTTTCAGTTTTCATTTCCCCCCGTTTCCATTCTTATTTAAGTAAATTTTAGAATATATATATTGTGCTTTCAAAAGTAAAAACTATATATATAAAAGGGATTCCCACAAAGTCACACTCTCTCCTGCTTCCTTTCTTTTCTATACCACCCTCATATGTAAACAATTTCATCGGGATATATTTCTTTCGTAAAGACACTTCATATATGTATACTAATTTTTCTTTCTCATGGATAGAGTTAATATATATGCTTTCTGTACTTTTTTTTTTGAGACAGAGTTTCACTATGTCACCCTTGGTAGAGAGCTGTGGTGTCACAGCTCACAGCAACCTCAAGCTCTTGGGTTTAAGTGATTCTCTTGCCTCAGTCTCCCAAGTAGCTGAGACTACAGGTGTCCTCCACAATGCCCAGCTATTTTTTTGTTGTAGTTGTTATTGTTGTTTGGCAGGCCCAGGCTGAGTTCAAACCCGCCAGCTCCGGTGTTATGTGGCTGGGGCCCTATCTGCTGACCTAGAGGTACCGAGCCTGCTTTCTGCTCTTTAATTTCTCCCTCAATCATATCTCTTGACACTTATTCTATGAAGTTGGACAATTAAGTTCTCTAACTCGTCCCAGAAAAGTGCTACATAGTTCATTGCTGAATATCACTTGGTCACCTGTGAATTACTCCTTGTGGGAAGCTGTGCATTGATATCAGTGCCTAGTCCACCTTTCAAAGCAATTGTGGAACTCTTTTTCAGGAATGACCATCAGAGCTTGTCATATGAGATCTGCCAATAAGGTTTGTGAACTGTTTTCCTAGCAAAAGTGCTGCATACCTTATCACTGACTATCCCTATAGTCACCAGAAGGTTGGGGGGAGCACTTTAAGGTGACCATAGTAATATTCAGCAACGAGGTATGTAGCACTTCTTTACAATGAGTTCTAGAACCTCAAATGGTAAATGTTAGCATATAGATTTTTAACTTTTATAACAAGGAACCTAGTCATTTAATATTTTCAAAACTCTTTTCAAACACCCATCAATGACCTGCTTTAATTTAAACAATTTTCAATTAATTTCTTATATATATATGTTTTTGATTAAAAAAAAATCCAGAGTATTTTATCAAATTCTTAAGACCTACTGACAACTTTTTGCTAATATACAATATCAAGATCTTCACTTCTTTACTAATCATTTTGTTACATCATAGGACGTGCCGTAATAATTTGGAGACTTTTTTAGGTTTCTTTCATTTTTCTTTATTTCAATTATTGAGAACACATTGCATTCCTTTCTTACATAGATAGCATTAAATATACCACAGATAATTAAGCATATCAGACAGTCCCAACTATATCTTTAAATGATTTAGATCAAAATGGATTAATAAATTGAAGAAACACTAAGAGATTATATATATTCAGTTTATGTAGAACTTTATAGATTCTTTACAGAAAAATTTCCCTTATAAAAAACATTATATCTCCACATGAAATAAGGAATTTTTCTTAAAGATTATGCTTATATATTATATCATAATAAAGAAATAAAGAAAATAATATTTCATTAAAACTCTATTCTTTAGGGAATTTATAAATTTTTCCTACTTCACTAAGGCTTTTTCTTTTCTTAGTGAGCCTTTTTTAAGTGGAAAAAATCAACATCTTGATCTATATTCTAGTGAAAGCTTCTTATCTGTATAATATTTCCCCATTATTTTCTTGTTATTGCAACTGTGCCAGCAGAACATCCTCCTTATGAAGCTGGAACACTAAACTATTGTTTTCTCAATGTAATGCTTTATAGTTTTGAAAACCCAGAGTTGGTTTGTTATAATCAATAAAGTTGAAAAAATAACTCTCTATATCACCATTCTATACAGTTTGTACATGTATTAAAATAGTTGCCAAGCTTGTGATATCTTTGCATTCATCAACTTCCTAGATGTTATTTGTTCTGTGATTCCATAGAGTGTTGAGCTGTGTTGTCATTGAAAAGTGGTACTTGAGATACCTTTCTTTAGATGGAACCTGTCATTTGTAAGCACACACTATTTTTTTTTTTTTTAATGGAGACAGACTCTCGCTTTGTTCCCTGGACTAGAATGTGGTGGTATTAGCCTAGCTCATAACAGCCTCAAACTCTTTGGTTCAGGCCACCCTCCTGCCTCAGCCTCCAGAATAGCTGAGACTCCAGGTACCCACTACAACCCCCAGCTAATTTTTCCATTTTTAGTAGAAATGTGGTCTCACTCTTGCTCAGGCTTGCCTCCAACTCCTCAGCTCAAGGGATCCAACCACCTCGACCTCCCACAGTGCTAAGATTGCAGGCGAGAGCTATTGTGCTAGGCCCTAAGCCCATACTTTTTTGTAGTCTTTTACTAATGTCTCAGCAACTGTTTATAGATTTTTAGTCTTTTTAAAAAGTATCTAAATATGAAGTGTTAATGTTTAGATAGGAATTATTGAATATGTATAGTGTCACATATTACCAACAACTATAGCTAAAATTCTAAATCATATATATGAGAGGTATCATCCTAGGTAAAACTTAATGTCCACGTAATCTTCATTTCTTTGAAATTACTTCCTTTTTGTTATGTTGTTTAGTGCTATTTCTACATTTTGAACAGGTGTGTCTTGTCCTGACCAGAAATAAATAAATAAATAAATAAATAAATAGGAAAAAAAAAAATCCAGTAAAGCTTATATTGCTATCAATAAATATAAATACACAGATTTTACTACCTTAACTTAGCTAAAACACTAAATCATAAACTTTAAAAATAGGTTTAATTATAAGTTAAAAGATTATACAGATCTTTATAAATACATACTCATATTTTATCCATTTTTCTATGCTTTTACAGCTACCAACCTGATCTTAAAATTATTACATTGTCTTATTATGCATGACTGGCATGTGCGTGTTTTAAAATTTTTATTTTATTATCATAAGAATAGTTAACGTGAGGTCTATTCTATAACAAAATTTTAAGTATTATTAACTATGGGCACAATGTTGTACAGCAGTTCTTGAGAACTGGTTTTTATCATATTATGAGTCACCTCATCCACATTATCAAACTCGTAAAGCCCTGTAGATGGTACGAGGTTGCTCATTCTGTGCAGCATTTACTGTAAATATTGCAGAAAAGTTGAAATACTGTTAAAGCTTCCGAATATATGGACTTACCCTCCATTTCTGTGAAGTTAGTCACAAACTCATAGCAAACTATCTAAGAACTGGCTCAGGTTCACAGACCACACATTAGTAACGTGCACCTGGAAACAGATACCAGAAGATTCACAGCAGCATATTTTTCAAAGCAAAAATTGGGGACACTCCAATGTCTGCTGATAGAATAGACAAATGAATTGTGGTATGTTCATGTGATGATTTACTATAAAGCAGAGAGAACAAAGTGCTCCTGTATCCGTTAATATAAACACAATATTCAGTGAAATCAAGTCAGGGAAGAATGTACCATATTTTGCTCTGTAAAATGTGCTACTGGGTATAACACACCCCCATGTTTTTTGCCTGAGCTTTCAGAAAAATGCCCCTTGAGAAAGTGGTCAGCTCTTGGCCATGAGAGACACATCTGGGTAGGTTGAACATTTTTCTCCTGATGTGCTGATTACACCACCTTCCTGCAGCCCACTGCTCTGTGAAGAGTGCCCCTTCCCTCTCTCCAGGGAGCCCTTCCTTCCCTGCCAAATTGGGATTACAGCTGAGGTGGCCTCGGGTATGGCCAGTGTCGGAGGTCCTGAGGCCACTCAGCCCACAGGCAGCCAGGCAGGTCCCTGGGGCTTGCCCGTGTGGAGCTCCTTGTCACCTTTACAAGGCCGGTCTTAACTCCAACCGCCACAGCCATAGCCTTCTCCACTAGGGCCTAGATGATCTCAGTGATTGCAGAAGCTGCTTGGGCCCACTCTGAGATCTTGTAGTCTGAGATCTAGACTATAAGTCTGGTGGGCCTGGCAGGTCCAGGTGGGAGGACATGGTGGCCCCAGGAGGCCTGCTGGGCTCCCCCATCCCAAGTAGTACCATTCGTGTTTAATGTGTGTCTACATCAGAAATGTATGCATTATACATGGCAAAATACAGTATTAAAGTAATTACTAAAAGACCCCAAAGAGAAACAACTGAATAGTATAGTAATTCATAGATAAGCAGTAAAACCCAATGGAAGAAATTATTCTTGCAGGTTATAAGTTTAGTCTGAGAGTGCAGATTCAATCAAGGAAGGGTACCCAGGGCTTTTCAAAGTTCTTGTTCATGTTCTCCATGTCCTCTGCAACCCTTAATTATCTTGTGCTGTTAGTCATAATGGCTATTGTGACAGATGGAAAGTGAAATCTCATTGTGGTTGTAATTCACATTTCCTGATGGTTAGTGTTATGGTTTGAGTGTGTCCCTCAAAGTGTTGGAAACTTAATTCTCAATGCAACAATGCTGACAGGTGGGACCTGTAAGTTTATAGGTCATGAAGCCTGTGCCCTCAGGAATGGACTGACTTCACTCTCATGGGACTGGGTTTATCATCTCTAGAGTGGGCTTGTTGGAAAAATGAGTCTGGCCCTCTCTCTCTCTCACATATTCCCTTGTCCTTTCACTCTTTTCCACAGGATGACATAGCAAGTCCCATTTGTCTGTGTTTGCTTTTGTTAATTTTGCCTTTGGAATCATATGTAGGAGCTTTAAAATGGGACTTTCCAGCCTCCAGCATTTTGAGAAATAAATTTATTTTCCCTATAAACTACCCAGGCTGTGCTAATCTGTTACAGTAATATAAAACGGACTAAGACAATTAGTGATACTGAGTATTTTTTATGTAACTGTTGGCCATATGTATGTCTTGTTTTGAGAAATGGCTGTTTTGGTACTTTGCCCATTTTTTAATTGGGTTGCTTTTGAGTTGAGTTCTTTATATATTTTGGATATTAATCCCTTGTCAGACATTATGATTTGCAAATATTTTCTCCCCTTTTTTAGATTGTTTCTTTAATCTATTGGTGTGTCCTTGGCTGTGCAGAAGGTTTTCAGTTTGATGTTGTCTCATTGGTCTGTATTTGCTTTAGGAATCATATAAAAAACAAATTGTTGCCCAGACCAATATTATGGAGTTTTTCCCTATGTTTTCTTCTAGTCATTTTATGCTTTCAGGTCTTACATTTAAGTTTTAATCCATGTTGAGTTGATTTTCTTGTGTGATGTGACATGGGGTTCCAATTTCACTGTTTTGAATGTTGATATCTAGTTTCCCCAGAACCATTTATCAAAGAAACCTTCCTTTGTTTATTATTTCTTCCTGACAGCTTTGTTCAACATCAATTGATCCTAATTGCATTGCTTTAGTACTGGGCTCTCTATTTTGTTATGTTGGTCTATGTGTTTGTACTTATGCCAGTACCATGCCATTTTGATCACTATAGCTTTGTCATAGATTTTGAGATCAGGAACTGTTGATGCCTTCAACTTTGTATTTTTCTAATAAAACTTTATTTATAAAACAAAGCAACTTTGAATTTTTATGCCCTTTGTGCTAGCTGGGCTGTCAACTTTTTTTCTCCTTTTCTGCATATTAGAAGAGTTGTTTTTGGTTACACATTATATGCGCAAACACTAACAAAAGCTGATGAGTCCAAAAAAAAAAAAGGTCCATACATCATTTTTGTGATATCCAACATTGCAAATAAGCGACACAGACCTCAAATAATCCACATGTTGCCTGGGGGCAGCAGGTTGGACACTCCTGCTCTGTCCTTGTCTTGTTTTGCTTAATTGAAGCCCAATCACAGGCAGATCTGTATTCCAGCGTGTAGGAAAAAGTGAGCATGGAGGATTTCATGCAGGAGTCTGAAGGTGCAGGCATATCTGATCACACGATCACATTCCATTGATTAAAACTTAGTTCCACAACTATGCTGAGCTGCAAGGGTGGGTGGGGATGTGGTCTCCAGTCCAAAATGCCTAATTATAAGTATTTAATTGTGGAAGGAAGGAGAACATATGTTAGGGAACTGCTGGTTTCTCTACCAAACTGATATCAAGTAAATTAAACATAACTTTACAATAATAAATGATATAAATAAACATTACAAAAGAGCAAAATTATAATATCCAATGTTGACATTATGTTTTTACTGGTGTTTATAGTAATATTTACAATGACAAATAACTGTTGCTATGTTTATATGGGTCAAACACGATGGTAAATGATTTATATATTTATCTTCTTTGTCCCTTATGCAACCTTAAAAGTTGAACATGTTTATTGTCATCAATTTCCAAATGAATATTTTAAGATGTCTAAAGACTAACATATGCAATTAGCAAGTGTTTGAGCCATGATTCCATCCCAGACACTCCTGTTTTAAAGCCTATGTTCTTCTCTAGTGGATAATCAAAATAAGAACACTTTTGCGCAGAATGGATATGTTTGTTTTTCCACTTGAATGAAGGATTGTTGATAACACAACCTGTTAACATTTATTTTCGTTCTTGAGCACATTGCTTGGTCTATATCTGGCCTTTAATAGATATATTTAGAATAAATTAATGAGGAAATAAATGATTATATAAATTTAAAGAGTTTAAGTGATTGCTAAAGTTCACCTAGTGAATAACAATAATGTCAGGGCTTCTCAAATTCAGCCTTCTTCTTTTTTTTTTTTTTTTTTTTGTTTGTTTTTTTATTTTTTTATACTAAGTCTCACCTTTGCATCACACCTAGAGTACAGTGGCATCATCACAACTCACCTCAAACTCCTGAGTTCAAGCAATCCTCCTGCCCTGGCCTCTCAAAGTGCTAGGATTACAGTTGTGAGACACTGCTAAACTTGACCCTTTTATTTCCGAACCAGGCTGTTCTGATCCCTGCAGCCAGGCTCTTTGTTTCAGCACTGCAGGGGTGTGTCTGTGCTGCTCCTTGCTGAAAGCAGGATAAGAGGGAGAATGATAATATTGACTGGGGCCTCCTGATATCAGGCCCTAGATCTGCTTCCATCATGGGCAAGTTATTTCATATCTCTGATCTTCATGCTTTTTTGCTTTGTTTTATAAAATGAGAAAAATAATATAGAGCACACAGAGTTGGTGCTATGGGCTCAAAGTACCCAAGTTTATATGTTAAAGCCCTCCCCCCCAGTATGATGTATTTGGAGTTGGGACATTTAGGAGACATTTGGGATTCCATTAGATGGTAAGAGTAGAGCCCTCCTTTAGGGATTAGTGGCTATATAAGAGGAGGATGAGATCTCTCTTTCTCTATCTGTCTCTGTCTCTCTGTCACCTCACATATACAGAGGAAAGGCCACGTGAAGGGAGAAGTGGGTGTCAGCAAGTCACCAAGAGAGTCCTCAGTAGGATTCAGCCCTGCCTTTGGCCTAACATCAGACATTTAGCATCCAGATTCCTGAGAAATAAATTTTGGTTGTTTAAGCAACTCAGGCTGTGGTATTTTGTCAGGGTAGCCCAAGTTAGGACAGGTAGTACTGAAGATTAAGTAAGATAAATATACAACACTAGTACGTTTCCTAGTAAATCATGGGAACTCAGTGCATGCACTTTTTATCCAAGGTTTCTAGTAGAGTGCCTGGCATGTGGTGGGTCCTCACTAATAGTGACCCCACCATAGGTCACTTATTACCCTTCTACCTCATTTCTGTTTATCACCCTGTTCTCCAAACACATTGGCCTGCCTGAAGGTTCCATAGACACAGAGATGTTGCTGCGTCAGTACTGAGCTTGCTATGCTCTCCATAGAAGCTCTCTTTTCCGTAATTATTTGCTCAGGTCTCCTTGTAAATGGCATGTGATCTTGGAGAGGTCTTCTTGAAGAAACCTATCAAAAACAGCCCTGATTACCCTACCACCTCATCTTGCTTCGTTTCTAACCTCAGCTAGCTTCATTTCTTTTTATTTAACTTGCAGTCATTGACATTTTGATATATAAGTTTAATTATTTTCCTAAAGTTCCACTTGCTCACAAGAATAAGGCCCAGGAGGGCAGGACACCCCCCTCCACACACACACACACACACACCCCGTGCTGAGAAGAGTACCTGGCCGATAGCATCATTAAATCTATTTTTCATTGATTGAATGAAAAGAATTGTGTAAAAAAAAAATGCTGCTAGTTAAGAATCAAACTACCTAGGAACATGTGTTTACATATATATCATCACAAATGTTGACATTTTGGAAGGAATGTTGAATCTATATATAAAAAATGAGATACAGGAGGTGGCACCTGTGGCTCAAAGGAGTAGGGCACTGCCCCCATATACCAGAGGTGGCAGGTTCAAACCCGGCCCTGGCCAAAAATTGCAAAAAAAAAAAAAAAAAGAGAGAGAGATACAGATTTTGGGTCTCTCCTTTCCTATTGCTCTCACATCCATCCCCTTTGTGTAAAACACATTATGTAAGTGTATTTTTCTATCTGATCAAAAAACAAGCAAATAACTCATATTCCAAATTAACTATGTCAGCCTCCAGAGCAATGACACATTAACTGCCAAGTTTTTAGAGACAGATTTCCTGAGAAATTAAAACTGATTCATTGTGTTCTTTTTTTCTGAGAAAACACAATGTATTTTCTGAACACAAAATTTATGAAACTTTTTCTTAATCTAAATGTTATATTCCACATAGCTCTTCCAACTGTCTTTATACAGAGAGATTTTATTTATTTGTAATCATATTGCTTTTAGATAGAGAGGAAGTGATAAATAATTCAAAATTAAGTTTACTAAGGTGTTGGCATCTTTTGTTACACATGTATCCAACAATGACAATCAATGTGGCAGTATAAAATTTATGCTCTAGGAGCAATTAATCAATTGCTACAACCTGGTGTTTCCTGTTATGCTTAGACTTGAAGAACTATCATTTTTTCCGGATAATTCAAATTAAAGTAAAGTAAAAGGAAAAATAAACTATCATTTTCCGAATAATTCAATTTAAAGTGGGAGTAAAGAAAATGTTCTTCTGCTAACATTTACCTTGATAACTTATTTTAGTCCTGTGTCTGATTTTCTATGTCATTGAATTACTAAAATCCAATAACTCTGAAAAAGCTCAAGAAGTGATAATTACCTCTATATTTTTCAGTAGGATGTTAAAACAATTTTTAAAAAAATACCAAGGGTGAGAAAGTGAGACTTTGTCTCAAAATAAATAAATAAAATAAAATAAAATAAAATAAAATAACAAAACAAAAATCCTATGGAGCACTGTGAAGATAATTTCTATTCTACAAGTTACTTTTGCTCCTTTTAAAATATTAGCACTCTAAATGTTTGCAAACTTTCTATAAAGAGATTGATTTAATTTCATCTTGATCTCATTTTAAAAAATGGAAAAAGCCTTAATGAATAAACTAATGGAATCATTACTTTTTCTACGGAATTAAGTATTGTAAGTCAGAAAGGGTCGCAAAAAGTTGTGTGAAGTTTTCCATCTTATGAATATAATATAATTGACTAAGAGGTTATGAGAGGTATAAAACATGTTTCTTAATTGGGTATGCAGAGGACTTCTTTGTTCAAAAGTATACAAAAATTTAGGGTGGTGTCTGTGGCTCAAAGGAGTAGGGCGCTGGCCCCATATGCTGAAGGTGGTGGGTTCAAACCCTGCCCCGGCCAAAAACTGCAAAAAAAAAAAAACTGCAGAAGTATACATAATTTTATAAGCCTGTCTAGAGCTCAAATATCTAGTAGGCTAATTTTATACATATCTGAGATCTTATTTTCTGTATAAGATCTTAAGTGGGTTATTTGAAATTCAGCATAATATTTATGTCTTTACTGAAGAAATAAATAGAAAAGTATAAGATTAATCTCAAATGCATTGAGTAACTACTAAGAATTAAAATAAAAGTATTTGAAAGTGTATGGGGCCTGAATATGGCACAATTCAAGAAGAGATTTATGGGAATATTATAAGAATTTGTTAAGGATGGCCACTTCCTATTTGCTAAAGGTAATACTCAATATGATGAGATCTCAATTAGTAATCTCTAGGTTTGAAGTGAATCCTAAAATATTCTTTTTAAATCAAACACCCTAACTGATCCAAGAATCCCACAGACCTGCTGAGGAGAAACACTTCTCCAAGAGAAGTGGCACTATTATTGAGGAAAGACCTCTAAGCGTGGTCTTAGAAAAATCAGGTGCATTCATTTCCATTCACTCTTGCTAATAATTACCTTCTGATGCCAGGCATCTTTATCGGGTGCTAAGAATACAGAGAAAAGCCACAGTCTGTGGTCTTAAAAAGTTCGCAGTCTAGTCTGGGAGAGGCCAACTAAACAATCCCAATGCTGCTAAGTAAGTATTCTACACAGAGAGAGGAGGACACTCCTGGGAAGAGTTGAGTCAGAGCTAAGATAAAGACATTCTTTGTGGGAAGTTCTCCAGTTAAAGGGACTCTGAACTGAGTTAGTAAGGGACAGGTAGTATTAAAGTTTCTAATTTGTATGACCCCGCACACATTCCCAAAGTGTCTGAGCTTCAGTTTGTTATTTGTATGAGGAAAAAAAAAACACAAAAAACCCCCGAGTTATATATACATGGGTTTATAATTTTTTGGCTTTCTCTGGGCCTTTTCCCTCTCACTTGGCAGTGTTTTTACAGTTTACAGTCGTTACAGTATGTATGTAATAGGTAACAAATATCCCAAGATGCCATTCTCTGACTCCAAAGTACCAACCGAACGCTTCATGGTGTTGTTTATATATATGATTCACTTATGGTAGGAAGAGCAGTTTGCTATGCTTCCGACTAACCCAAGTTAAGATCCTAACTGCTCATCATATTTCATCATTAATTTCACAGACAACTACCAAACTGAAATCTGTAACACATATTTGTTTAGTCTTGCTGTGGAGCAATTGATTTTCCATAAGGTTCAAATGGAAAATAAGAAGAGATGATGTGAGGTGAGGGGAGACTGGATCCACAGACAGGGATGGAGTGAAAAGAAAAGAATAGAAAGACAAAAAAGGGGACAGAGGGACCTGGAGAAGAAGTGATTCCCCGTGCGCACAGTCCGGTAATTTTTCCTCCCCCAGTGCTTATCACCGCAAACACCTTCTTCCTTCCTAAAGCAATGTTACCTTCTATGGACGGTGTTTATATCTTGGCTATGACTCTACTGGCAATACAGATAACACCTATTAAGGATTTACCTGGTGCTAGATACTCTTACAAATATTTTATTTACATCGTTAATTCCTTGAATGGTCACAACTGTGTGAGGTAATACCCAGGTGTCCTCATCTCTACTTAACATGTGAAAAGCGAGGTACACAGACTTTAAGTAATGTACTCAAATTCAGAAAATAAGTGGCGGAACTAGAATTTGAACCCGTGTTCTTGTCTTATATCCCTACCGTAAGCCATGTGAAGGCAAGGATCACAACGAGGAACATTCAAGGCCAGTTTGTTATCTCTGAACCTTTCATTGGTGGATTAACAGATTAACTGTTGTAGGAAATGCTTCAATATTTTTAATATTTATGAAGACTACCCTCTAGAGTAATCTGACTACCCTCTAGAGTAACTTTTCCCAGGAGTGTCCTTCTCTCTCTGTGTAGAATACTTACTTCCCAGCATTGTAATTGTTTAGTTGGCCTCTAGACTAGACTGCGAACTTTTTAAGACCACAGACTGTGGCTTTTCTCTGTATTCTTACAGATTGAATCTATAGAAATCATTCTTTCTTTAACTGGAATGACCAGAGAATTACTACCTCAGGGCCAATTACTGGAGAGCTATGGGATATCTCCATCTACTCTACCCCCTGATTATCTGCACATCTTTTATTTACCTCCAAATAGAAGATGGTTTTATTTATTTCCCTTATGTTTTATTGAAAGAAAAAACTGAACAGTTCAGGAGTATATATTTTAAAAGCTACAGTTTGCATGTGATATTGCTTTTTCTATAGATAATATATATATTTTTCAAAAATGCTACTATAACATATTTCATTTTGTAACTGGATTTTTATATTTAATATACGACAGACATGGATGTTAATAATATAAATCTAATAATACTAGCTTTGCGGATACGTTTATATTACAATGCATGAAATACTACAGGTATTAACTCTTTTAATCCTCCCATCAACCTATGATGTATACACATGTCTGTTTTTCAGGGGCAAAAAATGAGGGCCAGAGAGGTTAAGTGAACAGCCCAAGTTTACACATCTCCAAGTCCCAGAGGACGCAGGTAGTCTGACTCCCAAGAGCGCAACTTTGAATCACCATGCTCGTTCTGTTATCTTGGCTACGGGTCACGTAGTATTCTACTGTTATGTGTGTGTAAATGTCCTTAACAAATCCCACTAGCAGATACTTATGTTGTTCGTAAATGTTTGATTTTTTTTTTATTTCAAATTAATATGAAGATACAAATTTTTAGATTACGTTGTTCTCACTTCCAAAGGTTCCAGTTGTAAAAAAGAGCCCCTCACCAAATATTTGGTATTTATTTATATATTTATTTATTTATTTATTTTTATTGTTGTGGATTCATTGAAGGTACAAGAAATCAGTTTACACTGAATATTTGATATTTAGAACAGCATTGTGATATGTCTTTTCAGCATACTTGTTGAGTATTTCCTCCGTATAAATTTCTATAATTGAGGTTAATGGGATGAAGAATCAGTCTATTATGTTTAACAGTTCCAGAAAGGCTGTGCCAATTTCCAAAGCTGCCACACTGTAAGAGAGTGATCATTCCCTCACACACCTGTCTTTTATCAACACCAGGTATTATCATTCTTTCTCCTATTGTCAGGTTCTTAGGTCTGACAAAGCTGAATTTTACATGAGCCCTGTGATCCTGGAAGATGGTGATGGTTGACGAAATTTCCTGTTTTGTGTCCTGGGGAAAGACAATAAGTAAAGGACCACCCTTACCACATGTGACTTAGATAAGATTCACAGATGTTACTTTGTTTTTGTATGACAAGGCCAGACACAGACCCTTCAAATTCCTATTCTTTGTTTCATAAATGATTAGCTGAACATTTGATCAATAAGAACAAAATTCCTGTGAACAAAATTTCAGTTAAGACTCCCTCCTTCCTCCAGGTCCCTAAGCCTTGGTCCATCCTCAGCCTGAGCCAGAAAACAGCCAGGTCCTCCTTAGAAGCCCCTTCAGAGAATAGGCTAGATCTATTGTCTGATCTTGTCATCCCCATTTACCCATTTCACCTCACCAAATTCTTTCTAGTCTTCTCCTTGGTATGAAAGTCCTTTGGCCTAACCTGTGAGACACTTGTAGATCTTATGATCAAAGGGTTTTCTCTAGTGCAGTCACTCCTTCCCCTCATTGTAGGAACTTTTCAGTCTCCTCTTTCTAAGTCCAGATTCAGAGTTTTTATTTTTCAGACCTATATCCTTTAGGATTTTTCTTTTCAGATTTATTTTTTATATGACAAGTCAAAAACAACAACAACAAAAGGCTTGTTTTATTTTTCTTGCACGCTTCTTTGTGTGGCTTTGTTTGCTATCATATATGACCATTGGCTACTTACAGTCCTTCCCATGCAGTGTATAGGACTCCTCAGATTTACTCAGTCCCAGCTGCTTCCAAGACTTCAGACATTTGTTTCCAGGAGAATCCAGTCACCAAAGCCATTGTCTTTGTCAACCTAAAAAAGGCAAAATTAATATAGAGAGTTTATTTGGGCCAAGGTTGAGGATTACAGCCCAGGACACACTTCCAAATTGCCTCTGCTGTGGAAGAAAGGCGAGGCTCCAGCTTTGAAACATAAAAGGACATATCAGGAGAGGGGGTGATCACAAACGCTGTTTGTCAGGAATTCTCCGTGTTTACAGAAATAACATGGGTTAGTGATCGACTATCATGGTTGAACCGGAGAGTAAAGATTATGGTGTCCACCTAGTGGCATTTTATGGCTACGCAGTGTCAGTCTAGAATGTATCAAGCCGCTTCAAGTGGTACTTTAGCTGAAGGGGAAGTGAGACATGACCACTGTTACATTTATAATACAACTTCTCTCTGGGCCTAATAATTGAAAAAGGGTTTGCATTCCCCAGATTAAGTATTTTTTTCCTTCTTTCCTTATTTACCCCGAGCGTTTCTGAACCCCCCCACCATGCAGCGAGCAGGTTTCCGCAAAGCCTATAGGTGCTCTGCGTGGGAGTCACAACAGAGCCAACGCGCAGCTTCAATCAGTTCCAGCCACCGAGCCCGTGGCTTCTGCCCCACTTCCTACCTCTAACAAAGCACTGTTGTCTGCCTTGGATCGGACTTTCCAGAAAGCCCGGGCCACACAACCGGGAAGTGCAGGGGGCTTAAAGTTCCACCGGTGAACTTTGATCATGAGATTCAAGAGAAGGAAAAAGGCGGTGCATTCTCTCCCTTCTCCTCTCCCTCCCAGCCCTCCAAATTTTGCGTCTTGGCCCAGTGGTTTTATAAGGCGTGTCTGGAAGATGTGTCAAGTTACTGGTTCTGGTGGTCAAGCCGTGATCGCGGAGATCTCCCACCTTTTGAGGCTCGCTTCCCTTTAAATATCTTGCTTTTGCTGCCCTAGGAGTCCTGTAAAACTTTAGTAAGTAAAGTTTTGCCTTAGGCTCTATTTTTTAAGACACTTGAATGGAGACGTCTCTGAACTCTACTCTGAGCTGATTTTTCTAGTGTATTGTCTTAGGTTGGTTTCTAGGCAGAGACTGAGGTGGGGAACAGGAGAATCTGGCAAGAACAGCCAGGGGGAAAGGGAGTAAGGAAAGTTGAATGCTCCGCAGAAAAAGCAAAGAATGTGGTCTCAGCGGTAGACTAGCTTAGGTCGTCGGAGCTTCCACAGGGAAGCTCTGGAGCACACGCTGCACCGCAGGATTAGTTGAGCATAAACTCTGGGGCCAAGGCCAATTTGCCATGGAAGGTCTGGGAGGATTAGAGGATATTGACACTGGGCGAAGCAGGTCCTGTTGGGACTAGGGCAGTTTTCCAGAGAATGCAGCTGTTACTTATACTTAGCTGATTACTCATCACAACTATAGATTGGTTACTGTGGTAGTTAAAAGAAAATTGATTGGGGTATCAATCGCAGCTAGTATATGAGGTTTGTCTTATGATTTATAAGAGGATGGAAACCATTTGTGTTAGAGCTTGCAAATATTTTCTCTTTGACATTCTCTTTCACTTTGTTTACAGCTTTAATAAGAAACTGTAAAGTTTTATGTCACAAATCCGAATCATTCTCTCTCTTTTTTTTTTTTTTGTAGAGACAGAGTCTCACTGTACCGCCCTCAGTAGAGTGCCATGACGTCACACGGCTCATGGCAGCCTCTAACTCTTGGGCTTATGTGATTCTCCTGCCTCAGCCTCCCAAGCAGCTGGGACTACAGGCGCCTGCCACAACGCCCAGCTATTTTTTTGTTGCAGTTTGGCCGGGGCTGGGTTTGAACCCGCTACCTGTGGCATATGGGGCCGGCGCCCTACTCACTGAGCCACAGGCACCACCCCGAATCATTCTCTTTAAGGTTTCTGTTTTTCTGGTCCTTTTTTTCTTACCCTTTTCACACTAAAGGAAAAGAAAATTGGGGTAGAAAGAATATGACAGAGGTCAAAAACTTAGGTTGGCACAAAGAATTGAAGAAATTCAGGCATGGAATATGTAAAGGTAATTTTTTTTTTTTTTTTTCATTTTAAATTTCACAAAAAAATGAATGACTATAGAAAAATAGAAAAACAAGTTGTGTTTTCCTGGTATTCATAAAAGTGAAATCTATGACAACAATAACACAGGAGTAAGAGGGAGGAAAATACTGTTATAAATGTCCTTACATAACTGAAGGTAGATTCAGATTAATTTTTTTTAAAAGGTATACATTTTTTAAAAGGAGTACACACAGTAAGTTAACAGACGAGATAAAATAGGATCATTTCAAAATCTTTTTTTTTTTGAAACAAAGTCACCCTTGGTAGAGTATTGTGGCATCACAGCTCACAGCAACCTCCAACTTTTGGGCTTAAGCGAGTCTCTTGCCTCAGCCTCCCAAGTAGCTGGGACTACAGGTGAACCACCATAACACCTGGATATTTTTTTTTGTTGCAGTTGTCATTGTTGTTTAGCTGGCCTGGGCAGGGTTCAAACCCGCCATTATTGGTGTATGTGGCCAGTGCCCTAACCACTGAACATCGGGCACCAAGCCCATTTCAAAATTATTAATTAGACCTGGGAAAGAAAGAAAAAGAATAAAAATCAATGAACATATGGAATAAACAGACAATAACCAGAAAGATTTTGATTCAAACATGTCAATAACTTTAAATGAGAATGATCTAGACATACTGGTTAAAGCACAAAGAATTTTTTTTTTTTTTTATTATAGATAAAAATATGCACCATAGATGTGGCCCAACCCATCACACTCCCTCCACCCAAACCTCCCCTCTCCCTTCCCCTACCTTGGTCCTTTCCTCATAGTCTTGTGGTATAGTTGGGTTATAGCCTTCATGTGAAAGCTATAGTTTACCTTCATAGTAGGGATGAGTACATTGGATACTTTTTCTTCCATTCCTGGGATACTTTGCTAAGGAGAATATGTTCCAGCTCCATCCATGTAAACATGA
>CAUYPK010051619.1:0-10806 GCA_963574355.1 Loris lydekkerianus | reverse complement strand
GTTACAGGTATAGAATATATACAGTTTTACACAGTTTTATGCCTGGCAGGAGAGCACCATGGCACCCTAGTAGGGGAAGTAGGTCCAGTTTTTAGAGGGTCTCTCCCATGGAGTGTAGTGGGAGGACCTTTGAACTCTGCTTATTTTTTTGTGGTGCACTCTGAGCCGTTCTCATGGGGGAGGAGACTCCCATCCGCTTGGTGATGGATTTTGTACCTTTTGATTGTATCCTTGGGGTTGCAGCTCGCCTCAGCAGGGTTGATGTGCATTCTTCAGCCTTTTCTCTTGGTGCAGCTCTAATCTACCAGGTTACTTGCTAAATTTCTGTCCTTTAACTCTCCTTCTCAATGGGAGCCTCTATGGAAAGCTGGTTTCAGTCAGCCATCTTGTCTGTGTGGCCCTAGTTCTCTTAATTCTGACGGCAACTCTATCATTCTCATTTTAAGATGGTACATAGAGACAGGTGAAGGATCTTTTTTAAGTTCACATGGCACATGTCCAGATTCATCTCTGAACTCAGAACATGCCTGGCTTAGAGTCACTCAATGAACGTATAAATAAAGGATTGTTGCCTTTTCTTTGTTGAGACAGTGGGGGCCGGATCACTGTCTATGGTGAATGTATCTTGCTCTGTAAGCCTGTATCTTGCTCTTACTCTGTAAACCCATCTTTCTCTTTCTCAATAAACTTTGTTTCATGCTTGCTTTAAAAATAAAAAGAGTAAAGGATTGTGTTTTGTAAAGAAAAATGAGGACTGGTGGGTGACTGTTGAGCCTCATAGTGTGTTAAATACCAGAGCTATTCAGTAAGCTGTGCAAATCCTCCCTTTGGGTCTTGCTCCTCCACCTATCCGGGGGACACCTTGCTCATTTAAGGTCCACTTGTGTCTGGTCTCCACTGCAAGCATCTTCTATGTCCTTGTGCAAGCTGGCCTCTCTCTGCACCTCTGTTCCTCCCTGAGCTTGCTTCCAGCATGACATCCCAATGTCACATGAATCTCATATGCCAGAGGCAGTTATTGAGCTCCTACTGCAAACCAGGTTCAGGGCTCAGAGTCCTGTTGGGCCTTGCACCAAGTGTCAGGGGGGAAGACAGAAAAATCACAAATGAACAGGATTACACCATCTGTCAGATGGCAGCAGTGACGGAGGATAAGGGCTAGGGAAGAGCATAGGCTGCCACCCCACCAGTCATCACAGAGTCAGAGGCTACTAGTTTTGTGCAGAAGTTCAAGTCAAGCCCCCACTCACAAGGAGTTGGCTCATGCTCTGCTGCCATATCTGGTCACCACTGGAGGGCCATACGTCAAACAAGAATCCATCTGAGTCACCCAAATCTCTTTATTAGTTTGGTGGAGTAAGGGTGGTGGTGGTGAGCAAGGGTGCTTAAGTAAAGCAACGTTTGAGCAGAGTCCTAAAGACTCCTTGGAAGAACTGGAGGAAAGCACTCCAGGTGGAGGGGCCAGTGCGAGCAAAAGTTCCTCTGTGGGGTAGAAACGTGAAGTGTATAGGAGGGATGAAGAGGCCAGGGTGGATGCTGCTGAGGGAGGAGAACCCAGGTCAGAGAGGTAAAGGAGACAGATTCTGGGGGGCCTTTGTTAGGGTCTCCTTAGAGAAAGGCCTTATTGCCACAGCCGCTGGGAATACTGTCCTTGGCCTGACGCCCTTGGCTGTCAGCATGGCCAGACTTGGCTCAGCTACGGGCTTTAGCGAGTCACCTGTCCTTCCCAGCTACCCATATCCAAGGACTGACTGCAGCAGGGGTATGAGGCCTGGCCATTTCCTCCCAATGTGGTCCACCCTGAATGGGCCATTATAGCTCTGAGGATCCCTGGGGGTGCTGACGGAGGGTGCCCCTGGGCCTGCATCCCAGACTGGCTTCTCTCTCTCTTCCCAGTCCTGTCTCCTTCCCTTCCCCTCCACTGGTAGTGATCCTAAGGGTGCATACTTGGGTCTATCTCAGGACTCAGTTTCTCCATAGAAAATTTAGAATATTCTGCACTGTGTAATAAAAGGCCATTCTGGCTGGGGGTGGAGGTGTGAGTCCTCCTGGTGCTTTTTTCTTTCTTAAACTTAATCTACAATGACTTTGTAGAAGATTTAAAGGACTTGGGCTTTTAGTAAGATTGGGAAGACCTGGAGGATTGTGACCAGAAGGGGGATATGATCTGATCTGCCTTATCATAGGATCACCCGGGCTGCTGTGTGAAGGAAGGGAGAATGATAGAATTGAGGGGCAAGGAAGAGGGTGTTGCAATGGTTCTGGAACAAGAGGACAGGTCCCCTGCCTACAGTCTCACAGCTAGAAATATGATAACTATGATCCTATCACTATTGCTGCTGAGAATGTGGCTTGTGGGGAGACAGCAGTCTTGGGAACTACTGGAGCAAAATCTGCTTGGAGCATTGTGCGTTTTTCTGGGGCATAATCTTCCCAGGAATCTTGGGATTTCCATTATTGTTCTAATTTACCTGGGGTTCACTGTTTTTCTGTACTCCCTGTGAACTACCTCCATCCTGTCCTCATGGAGTTTATAGTCTTCTGGGGAAGACAGACAAGCCAAGGGGAAATCACAGAAATCACAACACCTTCCCAAGCACTCTGACAGGGAGCACAGGAACCCACGGAGGTATACAGGAGGTACCTAAACTAATTTTGGGGGTGGAGGAAGGGAGTGGGGGCAGAAGGATGAACAGGAGTTAGCAAGAGAAAATCGGTAGAAAGAAAAGGAGTCCCAGGTAGAAGGAACAGCCTGGGCAAAGGCCTGGAGGTGGGGGAGATTGAGGTTTTTCCAGAAGTTCAAGTGTTTTGAAGGGGCTGGGTGCAGAGTGTGAGAGATGGGGTTGGAGGGGAAGGTTGGAGGGGCCGGCAGCGGTTGTGTCAGGAAAGGTTTGGTCTGAGGGGCAAGGCTTCATCCTCTTAGTCACGGCTTCCCTCATTCAGCACTGCAGCTGCTCATCATCTTGTGACTCCAGTTCTGGTCCTGGGTTAAAAAGCACCCAGAGGACCCTCAGCCCCTGAATGGACTTGATCACACAATCTGGAATCAGACAGGAGGAAGTACTTCATCCAGGGACGTGCTGCAAAGCTGGGCCACAGCATGGGACTGGGCTTTCCCCCGTCTCATGCATCAGTGATTTGTTTATGTGTCCATCTTGCCCTATAGTTTGAACCAGAGTCTTCCATTAGGGCCTGGCACATAGTAGGTGCTTAATCAATATCAGTCCTCTTCCTCTTTCTCTGTGTGAATCCCTAGCTTTGCTGCCACTCTTGGCTGTGCCAACTTTGGGCAAGGTCTTGCCATAAAGAAGAGGAGAATCAGAGAGGGACAAGACGTCACCTGGGGCTTCTGAGAACTGAAAGGGACAGACACTTATTTGGGGGTCAAATGGATGGTCCCATGATTCTATTTCTGTTAAGATTTCTGCCTTATAGAGCAGCCTTGGATGTCTTGCTTTGGTCACAGGTGCACACTGGAGACAGGCAAGGGACCAAAGGGCAGAATCCACAGAAAGCTCAAGAGGACCCAAGTGTGTGTTTGCATTTGGGTTTCATCTCCCTGGGAAAGTTGTTTCCAAGAGGCTGCCGCCCTCTTGCCTTTGAAGGTCTTTCAAAGCAGTCATCACTCACTTGGCGTGACTGTTAAGTACCAGTGCTCAGGGCTGAGGGATGTGGGAAGGGACTCTGAGCAGGGTCAGCCCAGGGCCAGGGAGTTAGGAAGAGGCAATCAAAACAGGAGGAGTGAGCAAACTGGTTAGCATGCAGGCTGGTAGTGAGGCAGTGCTGGGTCAAATCTCCAGGTCGTGGGTGTTTGCAGCTTGGCGGCCTCATGTACATTCTGTGGACTTTCGTAACAGATTCTTGTTCTTCTTTTGTGGAAATGGTTTTCTATTACATTCTGTAGTCCTCTCCAACCTGGAAAACTGGCACATTTCAATGTTCCTGTCCATGGAGAGAAAGTAGGATGTTACATAATCCCCAAGTTGGCCCCAGGAGACTCGAGTTTCTGCTTTGGTTGCCAAGTTGGTTTGGGGCAACCTAGAGTTCCTTTCGGCTATTTACTTCCATGAGAGAAGAGTCTTCTTGAGAATAAAACCACCACATAAGAAAGCTACCAAGAGATGCAGAAAGACAGATTCCTGAGCACCTGGATCCAGCCATGCCTGATGTTGTTCTTTAGACTTTTCTGCTACCTGAGCTTATAGTTTCTTTTCTTTGGCTTAAGGTTTTGTATTGTTTTGTTTATAAATTGGATTTGCGTCTTGACAAATGACTTACTATACTCATTAGACATTTGATCTGACCTCTCTTGACCTCATATTTCTTATCTGTAAAATGGGGATGACAGCATCACATTGCAGGATTCTCACGGAAGTTAAAGAAAATAAAACATATAAAGCACCCGTCCCAGTGTCTGGCTATAATCAATGCTCCATTCAGCTATAATTAAGCCACATCCATCCTTTCCTTTCTCACCCACTCACTCTCCTCTGAGGGGTCTCCTGAGAGGTTTACACGAGCTATCAGGAATGTAGAATGCCTACTGAGTGGTGCAGCACATTTACGCGGGGCCGTTCATTGGGTTTTGATTAGAAATGTATGGAATGGGGAAACCAGTGAGGCGGATGTGGGAAGAGTTGTCTGGGGTCAGGGTTGTGATGGAGACCTCTGGGACAAAGGAAGAGACGCAATGAAGAGGGGAATGCCTGAACCGAATGCAGGACCATGAGTGTGGAGGGTGAGTGTGTGCATGAGCATGCTGTGTCCGTCGCAAGTGCTGGTGAGGCTGCTCTTTCTCCCGTGCGGAGCTCTGGCCATGCTCCAAAAGATAACCATCTGCTTTCGTTGCCTGCATCCCACCAGGCTGAGCCTCCTGAAGGCAGGGGAAGGGTCTGGTGAAGTTCCCGGTCCTTAGCTCCATCCGTGCCCCATGCTGCAGGTTTACATAATATGTGTGGGATGAAGGAACGCATAAGTGGGAGGAAAGGGCCACTGGCCTCTGCTCCAAGGAGCTCCCACAGGAAACACAGACATCCCTGTGGACATCCCTGTGGGAGGGATGTTTGTGACTAGAACCCACCATTGCTATCTATACTAATAACGCTGCTGTTTAAAAAAACATATTCTGATTACGAATGCAATACATGCTCATTGCAGCAAGTTGAGAAATTAAAAAAAGAAAAAACCCATCTATAATCCCATTCCCCGAGGATAATTACTATTCTCAGTCTTACGTATATCCTTCCAGATTCTTTCAGAACACATTCGCACGTATATTACTTTTTCTTCTTCTCTGTCTCTCTCTTTTTTTATGGACTTATATGGTGGTCTCATTTTTTTTTTTTTGCAATTTTTGGCCGGGGCCAGGTTTGAACCCACCACCTCCAGTATATGGGGCGGCCCCAACGCCTTTGAGCCACACGCACTGCCCAGTGGTATCATTCTTAACTCACCCAGTAAGTCCTCCTGAATAATTCCCACATTCGTAAAATATTCCTAGTTCATGTTATTTTGACTGGCACTATTGAATTTCATGATTTTTAAAAACACTATTTCTGAATTTTTGCCGTTTTTTTCTTTTTTCTCCTCTCTACTTTTCAGCCATTCTAAGTGCTATTTCTGGAAGGTACTATTTTCTTTCCTTCCTGAACCTTCATATGGGCTCTTCCAAGTGCACCCCTTCCCCAGCCCTTCTTTGGGTTCATCTGAGTCACTCCTTAGTTTCCCGCCTAGATTGCCTCCTCCAGGAAGTCTTCCCTGATGCAGCAGGTCTGGGTCAGATGCCCCACCTTCCTGTAGCGTCCTCTCCTTCCCTCATCACAACGTGTGGTAAGGATGCATGTAAATGGCTCGTTCCCGGTTAGACTGGGGACTTCCATGAAGCCCAGGGCTCCATCTTATTCCTGGTAACCCAGGGAAGCACAGAGTAGGCTATGAATAAATATCAGATAAATGTGGAATAAGCACTGTGACATACAGCCGTGCGCAGCTACCTTGGATCATCGTGGGAAAGCACTGGCACCCCCCATGTGGTATCGGAGACTCAGAGAGGCTGTTAACCCTGCGACGAGGCAGAGCTGGGATTAGAATCCAGTTTCGTCTGATTCCAAAGCGTTGCTTCCACTTAGCAATACCTTCTCCGTCCTAGTACCTCTGATTGTTTTCCCTTCCCCCCCACCCCAAACCAGCCTCCTTGATTCTGGAAAAGACCAGAAGCAGAGAAAAAGAAGTCAGGGAAAGGGTTCTGTAACTGGGTGGTAGCATCACCTGCCCCAGCGAGAGAGAAGCCAGGAAGACTCTTGAGCTGACAGCATTTCCCGTTATTTTTCTCTGGGGAAGGACTTGGCCTCCTTCCCTCTTGCTGGGGACTCAGAAAATCTGATTTGAAATCTACTCAAGTGTACATTAAGCAACTTCCTCTTGGCACGGGCTGGGGAGCCTATAATTAGAGAAGACACCACTTAGTGGGTTTCATTCACATGAACAGAAAGTGTGCTTGCAGAAAGAGATGGCTGCAGACGCAAACGTGGGTACATTCTCTGGAGGGCTTTTTGCTTGCCATGGGCCAAAAGGACACACAGGCTGACTGCCTTTCTAAGTACAGAGCCTGCGGCTGGCTGGGTTTGGGTGGGGAGGTGATATTGGATTTGAACACAACTTCTACTGAAACCCCAGCTTCAACACTGAGAGAAGCAATGCAACTTTTCCAAGTCTATTTCCCCATCTGCGCAACTGGGACTATACCCACCCCCTCCCAGCAGGATATGTTGTCAAGGCCTAAATAAGAGGGTGGAGATACAGATGTGAATACCACAGAAAGTACTCAATTAAAACCACTACCACCAGCAAAACAGCCAGCCTGCATGGAGCACTTACTATGTTCCAGACTGGGTTCCAACACTTTACACGCATTAATGAAGTTAGTTTCACAACAATTCCATGTGGTAAGTAATATTAATTCTTCATTAAGCATTTCAGGAACCTGAGCCATAAGGAGGTTAGACCCCATGCATGTGATCACACAGGATGATAACTTTTTACTAATCTTCCAGGGAGTGGGGGAGAATGTGACAGTGTAAGATTACCGGTATGTAGGTTGACTTGTGAAACATATGAGATCATCAATGCTAAGAGCCAAGTTTTCCTTATTAGGTTACTGGGACCCAGAAAGGGAGAGAGTTCAAGGCAAACTCTGGTTTATTGGGTGTACCTAATATATTTGTGTGCTTTTACAGGAATCATTTTATTTTGTTCTTCTCCTCAGAAGATCTCAAGTATAAAAGAATAGGCTCAGAGAGCAGCTGTGCGTCTTGCTTGAGGTCACACAAAGCTGTGATTTATAACCCTGGTCAGTCTAATTACAAGTGAATTACTCATTTTACAATAACACACATGCTGAACAGGACTCCTTTGGATGCAGAGGCTGGTTTAAGGAAAAGGGAAAACTTGTTGGATCAGCAGGAGACATTCAGGCATGGCTGGATCCAGGCAACTGAATAAAGTACGCAGACATTTCTCTTTCAACCTCTCTTTCTTCTGTGATGCTTTCTCCACAAGCAGCCCTCTCACCATTGTGACAACATCTCCATTTGCCTTTTGGTATCTGGTACTAGCTGACCACCCTGATTCATCTCTTTTTTTTTTTTTTTTGAGACAGAGTCTTACTCTATCTCCTGGGAGTAGAGTGCCATGGCATCGTAGCTTACAGGAACCTCAAACTCTTAGGCACTATGATGTCACAGCTCACAGCAACTTCAAACTCTTGAGTACTGTTGTGTCACAGCTCACAGCAACCTCAGACTTCTGCAAGCACACTTTCTGTTCATGCTCACAGCAACCTCACATTCTTGGGCTCAAGCAATTCTCTTGCCTCAGCCTCCCAAGTAGCTGGGACTACAGGTGCCTGCCACAATGCCCAGCTATTTTTTTTTTTTTTTTTTTCAGAGACTGGGTCTCACTCTTGCTCAGGCCGGTCTTGAACTCCTGAGCTCAAGCAATCCACCCACTTCAGCCGACCAAAGTGTTAGGATTATAGGTATGGGCCACTGCATCTGGCTCATCATCTCACTTTGACCCAGAAGACTAGGTGATGTGGTCCCAGAAGCCAGCCTCCCAGGACTCAGCACAGAGTAGGGGATGGACATGGAGGGAAAAGGGAGAGGAAAGATAACCAATATCCTTTCCAATTCCCCACATTCAAGATTCAGTCTTGGTTCTTTCATTGGTGCTATAAATTTTCTGCAAAAACTAGAGGACTTCCTTGAAGCTCTGTCTTTGTCCTAGACACAGGGCAGCCTTCTTTACCTTCCTGGAGTTTGGCTGGGGACCCCTCCAGATGGGCTGCTCAGGAGGAAGCATGAAAGCATCTCCATCTGACTTGGGATCTCTCTCTGCCAAAACCCAGGGCCCCAGCTGTGCATGCCTGACCCTGGTTTCTCCTTTCTCCAGCTCTTCACTCAAGCTCTTGCCCAAGTCCATCTGATTTCCAATGACTTCCTTGGGCTTCACTTCTTTCCTGCTTGTTCTCCAGCACTGAGCTCTTTGGTCCAGCCATATCTGCTCCTCATTCCCCCTGCCTCCATCCTCACCCCTTCTAGACATCTCTGCCTTGCTCCCTCCCTTTCTACATGAGGCTATGGGGGCCATCCCTGCCCATTCCTTCTCTGTATTCTTGGTTCTTGCCCAACTGGTCACCATTAACCTGTTATGTGATGAGGGCCTCAGTCTTCTCAGCTGCAGAAATGGGAATGATCCCTTCCGATCCGCTGGCCATGGTGGGAGCCTGAGCTTGGTGGCTGTATTTACAGTGACATGAGCACAATATGTGAAGAATTACCAGGAGGCTCCAGGCCACCATGAGGCGGGATTTGTACTGATATCGCCCCATTACGAGGTGTCATGTTGCATTTGCAGGAGGTGGCTGTTCGGAATTCCTCTCTCTCTCACTGTATGAAATATGCTCCCACCTCTTCTGGAAGGGACGAGGGCTTTCTCCTTGCTTCCTGGCTGTTCTACCTCAGTGGAAGCCAAAGCTGCAGGCTGTCACTAATGCAAAATGACACCAGGATCCAAGGGAGAGCAGTGGGGATCTGGGACTGAGGTGTGAGGCTGGTGGTCGAGGCAGAGTGGAAGGAGGGGACACGAGACCCTTAGCCACCCAGAGACTTGTTACCTGCTTCTAAAGGCAAAGACACATGGGGTTGGATGGAGTGATGGGTTGGTTGAGTTACATCTCTTTGAAAATTCTCACATTGAATTTTTGTGTAAAGTTCTAACCAGCAGTACCTCAGAATGTGATCTTATTTGGAAATAGGGTTGTTGCAGATGGAATTAGTTGAAATGAGGTCATGCTGGGGACCAGTGGGTCTTCATCCAATATGACTGATATCCCTATATAAAAGGGAGATTTCAGAGACACACACGTGAAGACTGGGGTTTTATTGCTCCAAGCTAAAGAGCTATCTATGAGCTTTCTGGAGAGAGGCCTGGAATTGTCCCTCCCTTGCACGCTTGGAGGCCGGCCGGCCTTGCCGACACCTTGATGTTAGACTTCTGCCCTTCAAACCATGACACAGTCAATTGCTGTTGTTCTAAGCCACCTGCTCTGTGGTTGTTACAGCAGCCCAAGCAAACTAACATAGGAAGAAATTTACAGATTACCAGAGGACAGAGGGGCTGCAAAGTGGGCAAGGCATAGAGGATAGACTCTAGAGTCAACCAGAATTGACCTTGAAAATGAGATTTGAAGTTTTATGAGGACATGTACTATTGAGGGCGGGAATCAGGGCTCCCGAGATAGAATAAGACATTCTTTGTTCTTCACTTGTATGACCTTGAGTGTGCTATGTGACCTCTCTCTGCCTCAGTTTTCTCATCCACAAAATAGGGACAACAATGTACCTCATGGGATTATTGTGAGATGAGATGATATAAGACCCCTTATGCACCTAGCAAAGTCTGTCATGTTGTACACATCACTGCTAGTTGAGTCACCTTGGGCACGTCACTTTGCTTGTATAGGCCTCAGGTTCCTCTTCTGTAAAAGGGGGCTAATTATTTTGACCTTACTTTTTTTTTTTTTTTTTTTTTTGGTAAAAAGCATTTAATAAAGATGAAAAATCCCAGGAATTGGCAGGTGATATGGGGAACAATAATTGTTAAGCTTTATTCTTCTCTTTTAGGGTTCTCAGCCTTCACTTGATATCTCTAAGGATGGGCAACTCATTACCTTCTGTGATGTTTATTACACTGGGAATGGAAGACTCACATGCATAGAATCTTTTTTTTTTTTTTCAGGAGTCTTTCCAAAGTCCCATCCTTCTGTGATTTCTACTCCTCAAACTCTCATTTTATAGATGAAGGAACCAGACAGAAAAATTAAAGATGAAGCCTCCTAAAACCTCCACCCCACCTGTGCCCCAGCTCCTACACAGACCAGTTTTCCCTCCCTTACGTCTGCCTGTCTCTTCTTGAAGCTCTGTGAGTGCACGTGAAAATAGGTGAGGAACAAGGGCGTGGGAATGTGGTAGCTTCCCTTCTAGTGCCCTTCCCTCCAAACTTGCTTCTTCCTCTCTAACAGCTCACTCCATTCTCTGCCTTTGGTGACTTTCTATTGCACTCGGAGAAAAAAATCAAAAGCCTTCATTTACCAAACAAGGGCACACATGGCCCAACTCTGGCTCCTCCGCCCCCCCCCCCCCCCCCCAAGGGGAGTCGCGCCCCTACAAACCCCACACCCCACCAAGCCGCCCATTGTTTGTGAGGCCCACTCCCACCCCAGGGGCCACGGGGGCCTCGCGTGGGGTG
>CAUYPK010051615.1:0-15301 GCA_963574355.1 Loris lydekkerianus | reverse complement strand
TCTGGTTTTGGGATTTTGTTATGTGGGCTACTCTTACTGGGGTTAGGTGATATCTCAAAGTAGTTTTGATTTGCATTTCTCTGATGATTAAGGATGATGAGATTTTTTTCATGTGTTTGTAGATTTTGCGTCTGTCTTCTTCAGAGAAGTTTCTCTTTAAGTCCCTTGCCTACCCGGAAATGGGGTCACGTGTTCTTTTCTTGCTAATAAATTTGAGTTCTCTGTGGATTCTGGTTACTAGACCTTTATCGGAGGTATAGCCTGCAAATATTTTCTCCCATTCTGAGAGCTGTCTGCTTGCTTTACTCACTATGTTCTTGGCTGTGCAGAAGTGAACAGACCAATTTCATGCACTGAAATTAAAGAAACAATAAAAATTATTCCAACAAAAAAATGTCCTGGTCCAGATGGCTTCACACCAGAATTCTATCAAACATTGAAGCAAGAGCTTATTCCTGTACTGCAGAAATTATTCCAAAAATTGAGGAGGAAGAAATCTTCCCCAACACGTTCTAGAAAGCAAACATCACCCTGATACCAAACCCAGGAAAAGATCCAACTAAAAAGGAGACTTTCAGACCAATTTCATCTATATTCGGTAGAATATAGATGCAAAAATTCTCAACAAAATCCAACCCAATAGGTTACAGCTTATCAAAAAAGTCATACATCATGATCAATTAGGTTTTTTTTTTTTTTTTTTCAGTTTTTGGCCAGGGCTGGGTTTGAACCCGCTGCCTCTGGCATATGGGACTGGCGCCCTACTCCATTGACCCACAGGCACCACCCGATCAATTAGGTTTTATCCAGGGATGCAAGGCCAGTTTAACATACGCAAGTCCATAAACATTATACCCTATTAACAGAAGCAAAAAACAAAGACCATATGATCCTCTCAATAGATGCAGAAAAAGCACTTGATAAAATCCAGCATTCTTTTCCAATCAGAACACTGAAGAGTATAGGCATACGTGGCACATTTCTTAAACTGATCGAAACTATCTATGACAAACCCACAGCTAATATTTTACTGAATGGAGTAAAACTGAAAGCTTTTCCTCTTAGAACTGAAACCAGACAAGGTTCTCCTCTGTCACCTGTACTATTCATCATAGTGCTCGAAGTTCTAGCCAATTTAATTAGACAAGACAAGGAAATCCAAATGGGAGCAGAGGAGGTCAAACTCTCCCTCTTTGCTACACTATGATCTTATACTTAGAGAACCCCAAAGATTCAACCACAAGACTCCTGGAAGTCATCAAAAAATACAGCAATGTCTCAGGATATAAAATCAATGTCCACAAGTCAGTAGCCTTTGTATATGGCAATAACAGTTAAGATAAGAGGCTAATTAAGGACACAACTCCTTTCACCATAGAGTCAAAGAAAATGAAATACCTAGGAATATACCTAACCTCTATAAAGAAAACTATGAAATCCCAAGAAAGGAAATAGCAGAGGATATTAACAAATGGAAGAACATACCATGCTCATGACTGGGAAGAATCAACATTGTTAAAATGTCTATACTTCCCAAAGCAATCTACCAATTCAATGCCATCCCTATTAAAACACCAACATTGTACTTTCAAGACTTGGAAAAATAATTCTGTATATTGTATGGAACCAGAAAACACCCCATATAGTTAAGGCAGTTCTTAGTAATAAAAACAAAGCTGGAGGCATCACCATACCAATTTTAGGCTGTACTACAAAGCCATAGTGGTCAAGACAGCATGGCACTGGCACAAAAATAGAGACATAAACAGTTGGAATCGAATAGAAAACCAGGAAATGAAACTAACATCTTACAACCACTTAATCTTTGATAAACCAAACAAGAACATACCATGAGGGAAAGAATCCCTATTCAATAAATGGTGCTGGAAGAACTGTATATCCACATGTAAAAGACTGAAACTGGACCCACACCTTTCTCCGCTCACAAAAATTGATTCAAGATGGATAAAGGTTACATTTAAGGCATAAAACAATAAAAATCCTCAAAGAAAGCACAGGAAAAACACTGGAAGATATTGGCGTGGGGAAAGACTTCATGAAGACTGCTATGGCAATTGCAACAACAATAAAAATAAACAAATGAGACTTAATTAAACTGAAAAGCTTCTGTACAGCTAAGGAGACAACAACCAAAGCAAATAGACAACCTAATGCAATCATTGTAACCAAATGCAATCATTGTAACCTGGTTTCTTGTACCCTCAATGACAACCAATTTGTCTATTTGGGAAAGGATATTTGCATATTTTGAATCAGACAAAAGCTTGATAACTCGAATCTATAGAGAACTCAAATTAATTCACATGAAAAAAGCCAACAATCCCATATATCAATGGGCAAGACACATGAATAGAACCTTCTCTAAAGAAGACAGACAAATGGCTAAAAAACATGAAAAAATGCTCATCATCCCTAATTATTAGAGAAATGCAAATCAAAACCACCCTGAGATAACATCTAACCCCAGTGAGAATGGCTCACATCACAGAATCTCAAAACTGCAGATGCTGGTGTGGATGTGGAGAGAGGGGAACACTTTTACACTGCTGGTGGGACTGCAAACTAGTACAATCTTTTTGGAAGGAAGTACAGAGACCCCCTCAATGAATTCAAGCTAGACCTCCCATTTGATCCTGCAATCCCATTACTGGGCATCTACCCAGAAGGGGAAAAAAAAAAATCCTTTTATCATAAGGACACTAGCACTAGACTGTTCATCACAGCTCAATTTACAATTGCCAAAATGTGGAAATAGCCTAAATGCCCCCAACCCAGGAATGGCTTAACAAGCTGTGGTATATGTACACCATGGGATACTATTCAGCCATTAAAAAAATGGAGACTTTACAGTCTTTGTACTAACCTGGATGGAAGTGGAACACCTTATTCTTAGTAAAGCATCACAAGAATGGAGAAGTATGAATCCTATGTACTCAATTTTGATGTGAGGACAATTAATGACAATTAATGATATGATGGGGTGGGGGAAGGGGAGAGCAGAGACAGAAAGAAGGAGGGAGGGGTGGGGGAGAGGAAGAGCAGAGAGAGGGAAGGAGGGAGGGGGGTGGTGTCTCAGTGTGTGACACACCTTTTGGGGGCAAGACACAATTGTGAGAGGGACTTTACCTAACAAATGCAATCACTGTAACCTGGTTTCTTGTACCCTCAATGAATCCCCAACAGTAAAAAAAAAAAAAAAAAAAAAAAAAAAAGTTAAAAAAACTAAGGTTGAAAGACTCCCTCATTTTATCTGCACTTCCTAAAGATACTATGAGTGTTTTGTTGTTGCTTTTCATCTTGAACGGCTAGCACCATGGCTCAGCTGCTTCTTTACTCTCTCCCCAGTGAACTGAGCATGAAAATAGGAAGAGAAACACGTAATATGACTTTTTTGCCATAAAGTCCAGAACAGAGCTGCTAGCTGCTCTAAGTGAATCACCAGCCTACTTAATCTGGAGGTCAATGGAATGTTTCTCCTCTGCTTCAGCTGGAAAATTGTCTTGGCATGATTCCACCTGCAGTCAGGTCCAGCCAGTCATCCGTCTTTTTCTTTCTATAACTCTGGTATCCTTCACAAATTCCTGCAGTCTGATCTGTGTAGCCAAAACAGATCCGTTTAATTTCAACAGATTTTAAGCAATCACATACCGAATCATTCTGCATTGAAAGAGCAGTACTCGCACTTAGAAGTGTAACTTTCTTTCTCCTCCCATCTGTGAAGCCTTAGAGTAGTAAGACCAAAGAGTAACTTCCTTGCGACTTGCTCGCATCCATGGACAGGGTTTCCTCTTTGTCTTGGCTCTGACATGTTGAGTCTACAGTCCAGCCAATTTTCACGTCCATTGCTCTTAAAAGCCCATCTTGGCCTCTTTGCCTATCTGTCCTGGCAATGGAGGCCTGTTTGCTGTCTAAGGCAAATGTATCCTGCTTTGTAAGCTTTCTTACTCTGTAAGCCTATTTTTCTCTTCCTCAATAAACTTTGTTTCATGCTTGCCTTAAAATTTTTTAATTTTTTTATTGTTACATTTACATTTATTAAATTACTAAGTGTTTACTGAATATTTGTTATATATTACATACCAGGCAAAATGGACTATCATTTTGAAAAGAGATAAAACTTATATCTTACATGTAAGATGAAACTTACATTTATTGATTTAATTATTGAATACTTATTGAGTATTTATTGAGTATTACTATATGCCAGGCAAAAAGGACAGAAACAAATCATCTGTCCAGTGTTACTTTTAACTCTTTCAGGAATGCTAAAAAAAAAAAAAAAAAATGTTTTTAAAGGCCATCTAGCTGAAATCCTGGCCTGAGCTTTGTCCACAGAGGGCCCACTAGAGTGGGCAGGTTTTCTCCTGCGGAACCAAGCCGCTTTTCTGGGGCTCGTCCCTCAGGCAGGCAGTTTTCCACCCTGGGCTCCTGCAGGGCACCGCCTTCCAAGCATCAGTTCCCTGCAGAACAGCCTTTCCAGGGACCAGCCCCTGAGGAGGTCGCGTCTCCAGCTCCCATTTCCTGAGCATAGGCGGCCGTGGTGCCCCATGGCCGGCTGCTCCCCCTCACAAAGCCTCTGCCCAGCTTTCCAGCATTGCCAGAAAGGCACCTCAGCAGCGTTGCACTGCGCCATAGCCTTGCCCTCTCCGGGAGGTCTGGATCCCCAACCTGGGGAGGGGCTCTTCCTCGGGTGCTTGGCTTTCTCCCTGGGTAGTAGCTGCTCCTTTTATCTGCTGTTTCTTTGTTCTCTAGAGTTCTCTTTAATTCTCATAGGTATCGTTCCAACCCCCTGGTAATAATTCCTCATATTCAACTTTCCCTGTTCAAATTACTATGTGGATCCTGTCTCCTGATTGGACCCTGACTGATATGGGACTGCTGGGGTACCCTTTGATATGCTGTAGGACAAGTCCTGCTTCTCATCTGTCTTTAGTTATTCTCTGCCTTCCTAGAAAGCAAGGTGATTTTTTTATAAGTTTTCTTTCTTTTTTTTTTTGAAAGTCTCAAGCTGTCGCCCTGGGTAGAGTGCTGTGGCGTCACAGCTCACAGCAACCTCCAACTCGCTTAAGTGATTCTCGTACCTCAGCTTCCCAAGTAGCTGGAACGACGGGCACTCATCACAACACCGTCTATTTTTTGGTTCCAGTTGTCATTGTTGTTTGGTCGGCCCCAGTTCGATTTGAACCCACTGGCTCTGGTGTATGTGGCTGGTGTCTTAGCCACTTGAGCTACAGGCGTGAGCCTTTTTTTAAGTTTTCACATGTTATAAAATAACCCTTAAGATTTCATTAGTATAACACTAAAATAACACACCAAGTTGTTGAGAAGGGCATCACTGTAATAACATCTTCCCATCCAGAAGTGTGTTAGCTACTGAAGTAGGCTGTGCTATGATTGCTGGGTCTGCTCATTCTTGCTCACAGGAAGTTGTTCCTGCTTTAGACATAAGCATGTTAAGAAGGACTGTGTCCCACCAAAGTGGTCTCACAGCTGCTCCTGCTGGGCACCTGGCTTAGTCTGTTCAACCTGCTATAACAAATGCCACAGACTCATGTTTTAGGAAAATCCCAGGACAGTACAGAAAAACTGCCCTCCTAACTGGGAAGCCAAAGAACAGCTCAGACAAGTACAGCTTGGCAAGTTGTTACTTGCGCATGGCACCCACCCCTGGTCAAGCTGGGGTCCCTCCCGGCACTCACCCCTGGTCAAGCTGGGGTCCCTCCTGGCACTCACCCCTGGTCAAGCTGGGGTCCCTCCCAGCACTCACTCTTGGGAAGCAGCAGTTCTTTGGAGAGTCCACACTACCTGCCTATTTGTGGAGCCTTAAATTCCTTTCTGGCAAGTGACACAGAGCTCTCTCTCTGTCACTGTGTACTCATTTATGATTCAGGTTAAGCATGCACAATACTTCCCTTTAGGTGAAGACTTGAGAATTACAATTAGCTAAAGGATAGTATAAGATAATTAAGGCAGCTTAAAACTATTTATACCGCTCTTAAGATTTATGAACATCTACACCAGCGGTTCTCAACCTGTGGGTCACGACCCCTTGGGACAGTATTAAAGGTTCGCAGCATTAGGAAGGTTAAGAACCACTGACCCGCACAAAGGGAACCACTTCAGAATACTTTTGTGCTTTGCGTTTCTTTCCACTTTCTTGCTTTGATCTAAGTTCAAAGAAATCTGCACTGAATTCTGTTACACGTTAAAAGCCAGTGGTGGGGAGCTTGTATTTTTCCTTCTACTGGGCACCTCATAAACAGATATTTATTTCTCACTGTTCCAGAGATTGATAAGTCCAAGATCAAGTGTCTGAAGACAGCCACCACTGTCATTCACAGACGTACCTTCTCGCTCTGTCCTCCCGTGGTGGAAAGGGCGTGGGAACTCTCCTTTATAAAGGCATTAATCCCTTTCACAAGAGCTCTGCCTTCCTAATCAGCTCCCAAAGCCCCCATCCCCCATACTATCACATTGATGATGTGGTTTCAACAAATGAGTTTGGGGAATTCAGACCATAGTAGCACCCAAGGCATAGAAACAGGCAAGGACTAACTTTTAAGACAATTTCTCAGTGTGAGTTTCCCACATAAAACGGGCTGATTCTAGCTCCTCACCTGCTTGAAGGTTAAGAAATATTATTTTTGCCCCCTGCAAAGGCTATGGCTAAGTTGAGCTTCCTAATTGCCTCTCTGCATCAGTGGGAAGTTTGTTGGTCTTTCTGAGAAAGGCAAAGTGACAGCAGCCTTCCAGGTCCTAACTTTATGCAAGGATCGCTTCTTTATTTATTATTGTTATTGAGACAGTTGTAAAGTGTCATGGCATCAGCCTAGCTCACAGCAACCTCAAACTCTCGGGCTCAAGTAATCTTCCTGCCTCAGCCTCCCACAGTACTAGGATTACAGCTGTGAGCCACCACACCAGACTAAAGATCTCATTTTTAACTTGTCTGTCCCCTCTCAAAATCTGAGATTTCATCTTTCTCTTCTGAAGGCAGTGCCAACCTCCCAGCTCACAGGCTCCCCTTTGCTTCTGGTCCTTGGAGATTTCTCTTTCTTCTTTGCAAGTTCAGCCTAGCACTAAATTTGTGGAGTCAGATATTTTATTTCACATCTTCAGAGGCTGTAGTTCATTCAGACTAAAATGCCTCTCTGTGTCCCCAGCCTTTCCCCCACGTGCTGCTGGAAGCATCTGAAAAGAATTGAATAGTTTCATTATGTAAGCTAACAAAACAGACAGGTCCCAGAAATGATGGATTCTTTCTCATGTAACAGTTGAGGGCAGGAATTCCAGGTTGGTGGGGACCTCTATGCACTACTGTTATCCAAACTTACAGGACAACAGCAGAGCCACCGTCTGCGCAAAGCTCCCATAAGCCTCTGCTTGTGGCCATTCCAGCCCTCAAGATGGGGAGAGGCCATGGGGATGTGCATGGGAATTCCTCTGGAACTGCACTGAAAGTGGCACATTAGAAAGAACTTAGCAGATGGCCAAGGCCAATCCCAAGGGCAGCTGGGAAATGAAGTGTGAACAGGTGTCACATGCCCAGCTCCAAGCCCATTACTACCAAAGAAGAGAAGAAAAGATTTGGGTGAAGACCAAGGAGGCTGTGCCACAAAAGAAAAAATACTGGGTCCTGCAACAGGGAGACCTAATCAAATTTGGAGACCAGGCAGGAGGATGTTATTAGAGAGGACCTTGCTCATGAAAGAGCACTTTGGGAGGAGTCAGAGTTGTTCACACAGATGAGACACTCACGTTGGCCTAGAGAATAGAAAACTTGTAATATTCCAGGAATTCAGAGGGGGCTTGGAAAGCTAGGGGTAGAGGAGCCCCTGGTGGGCTGGAGGGAGGGCGGGGGCCCATCAGGCAGGATCCTGCAGGCTGTGCACAAAGTCAGCTCTAACCCTGGGCACAGTGGGAAGCTGCCCAAAAACATAAGTAGCAAAGTGATATAATTAATTGACATGCATGATTTTTAGTTTTTAAAAGGTCACTCTGGCTTCCCATTCCCAGATCTTGGTTTCTAAATACCATTCTCCAATAGAAGAAGGAAAGTATAGAAGAGTTTGGAAAGAACTCTTTTCCCTGCAGGAAAACCAGGCTCCTGGGGATAGTTGTGGTAGCTGATTCAGGATTAGGGCAGGCAAAGTACAAGATGAACCTGGAACATTCTGTGGTACCAAAAAGCAAAGAAATACAAAAAATACAAAAAAAAAAAAAAAAAGAAAAAGAAAGAAAGAAAACAGGACAAAACAAAAGCTTGTCACAGGGCCAATGAGACAACTTGAAAGAACCACCCCACCCCACCCCAAGCCAGTGCTGAAATAGTTTGAGCAAACAAGTGTTGTAGCCTAGTATTATTGCAGGAAAATAGCAATAAAACTGACACTTAGATCAAAAACTACAGAGGAAAGAATCCTTTAATTGCCAGCAAGAACTCAGATGCCTCAAGGCACAAAACGCTGAGTTCTGGGGAACAGTTCTTCGGGAACTCTTTTTTTACTTTCTTCTTCAGCTCAGTATCAGCTGTATAGTTACAGTTACAACAAAGAGTACAAAGAGCTAAGGATTATATTTCTCAAACTTCAGTGCTGTTACTTGTTACATAGTTCTCTTTTCAAGATTATTTCAGCTCAGTGTAAGGCTTGTTCTTATCTTTGCAGGAGGAGTTCCTCTGCAGCCGCCTGCTGCTTTCTCAGGATCACTGAGAAGTACGAGATTTATTTCTCCTCCCTCAGTGTTGGCTTATAACCCAACATATACAAATATATACACACGAGTTCATGCTGATATAAATAAATAATTTAATTAATAAATAGGGGAGAAAAGACAAAGCTTCCTTCCAGAAGAATCTCAGTACGATCTGCGTCTGCTCCCCACGCTGGGAGGCAAAGGTTTCCTTTGAGTGCAGGCGGACTGAGCACCTGCTTGTGAAGAATAATGTACAGACCGAGAACAGTTCCTTTTTACTGGATAAACTCGGCAAACGTGACTTTAACTGGGTGACTGAAGTTAACATCGAGAATACCTGCATAGAAAAACCACTATCAGCAAAGTCTAATGACAAACTGGAAAAAAATTCACAACACATACGACAGGTAAAATTTAATTTCCTTAAGACATAAAGACCTCCTCCCATTTATTATTAAGAAGAAGAAGGAAAAAGGAACAACAACCCACTTTGACTAAAAATGGGTGAAGAACATACACAGTCAGCTCAGTGCCTGTGGCTTAAGTGGCTAAGATCCCAGCCACATACACCTGAGCTGGCGGGTTCAAATCCACCCCGGGCCCCCAAACAATAATGATGGCTGCAACAAAAAAATAGCAGGGTGTTGTGGTGGGCGCCTGTAGTCCCAGCTACTGGGGAGGCAGAAGCAGGAGACTCGCTTGAGCCCAGGAGTTGGCTGTGATGCCACGGCACTCTACCCAGGGCGACAGCTTGAGGCTCTGTCTCAAAAAAAAAAAAAAAAAAAAGAACATACACTGTCCTCAGAAAAAACAGCTTTTAAATATATTAGCTTCAGCCATATAAAATTGCCAATATTGACTGCTTTTGACTTATTTAAGTAATAACTTTGTATAACTTATTAAAAGTTGCTAAACCAACAACAACAAAAATAAATGTCAATTACAACTGTACTGAGATATCATTCTCCACCTACAGTTTGGTTAAGAACATCACATTTAATAACACCCTGTGGGCTGCAATAGAACAGGCCCCGGCAGGTACAGCTGGTGTAAACTGCTACAACCTCTGAGGGGGACAGTTTAGCAGCAGGTGTTAAAATTATAGATGTGCATATATTCTCAAAAAATCTCTACTTCTAGTAATTTAACCTACAGATAAACACTCTAAGATTATTCACTGCAAGATTATTTATTTTATTTATTTTTTTTTTTTGAGATAGTCTCATTTTGTTGCCCCTGGTAGAGTGTTGTGGCATCACAGCTCACAGGAACCTCAAACACTTGGGCACAAGCAATTCTCTTGCCTCAGCCTCCCAAGTAGTTGGGACTACTGATGCCCACCACAATGCCAGGCTATTTTTAGAGATGAGGCCTCACTCTGGCTCAGGCTGGTCTTGAACTCCTGAGTTCAGGTGATCCACCCACCTCGGCCTCCCAGTGAAAGATTATTTATAGCATAAGATTAGAAATAAGCTAGTCTGAATGCCCATCAATAGGGACATGATGGTTCAGCTACACAATGAACCACTATGCACATACTCTTTAAAAAGCTTATGGAGTCAGGCAGTATGATTCAGAGAAACTGTTCCTTGGTATGCTACAAATAAAATGCTGAAGAAAATATACAAACAACTTTTTTTAAAAGAGGGGATCTCTGTATGTCATCCAGGCTGGATAGCATGATCATAGCCCACTGCAGCCTCAAACTCCTGGGCTCAAGTGAAGTGATCCTGCTGCCTCAGCTTCCTACAGTGCTGGGATATGTTGTGAGGTACCAAGCCCTGCCTCCAAGCAACTTCTTGATGAATGGGTAAACTAATAGGAAAAGCAAGAGAAATCTTTACTTTTTACACTTTTCGTTATAAAAAGCTTCAAACCTACAGAAAGACAGAATAGCACAATAAACACTCATACCCACAAGTCAGGGACAACAAGTGCTGATATTTCGACACATTTTTTTCCAATGTTCGGAGTGAAGAGTTGGTGTGATGGCCACCTTTAGTGGTGGCAAAGAAGACCAGTTTTGGGTTAGTTTTTGTTTGGTTTTCCTTCCTTTCTCTTCTCTCTCTGTATCTCTCTGTCTCCCCTCCCTCCCTCTCTCCTTTCTTTCTTCCTTTGGAGACAGTGTCTTACTCTGTTGCTCAGGCTGAAATATAGTGACCTGATCATAGCTCATTGTATCTTCGAACTCCTAGCCTGAAGTGAGCCTCCCTTCCAAACTGCTGGGATTACAGGTGTTAGCCACTGTGCCCAACCTATTTCTTTTTATTATCATCATGAATTCACAGGTTTTTATAGATTCAATGTATTTCACTCAATTTCAGTCATTTTTTAAAGGGTTTCCATGAGAATTCCCAACCACAGGTCTGCCTTCACATGACAGGGAGCCAAATGAGGTGGTGTGGCCAGCATAACAAAAGGTTAGCAGCAGGGGCGGAACCTGTGGCTCAAAGGAGTAGGGCGCTGGAGGTGGTGGGTTTAAACCCAGCCCTGGCCAAAAACAACAACAACAACAGAAAAAAATGTTAGCAGCAGGTGACTCTGCAAGTCATTGCAAGACTTGGTGACCAATAATCTTCAAAAATGACTCTATAGCAGGGCAAAGTGGCTCACACCTGTAATCCCAGCACTGTGGGAGGCTGAGGAGGGAGAATTGCTTGAGCTCTGGAGTTTGAGACTTGCCTGAGCAAGAGACCCCAACTTATTAAAAACAAACAGACAAACAAACAAACAAACAAACAAAAAAATCCAGCCAACTAACGCCAGTGGAATGCCCACAGGCTGAGCCTAAAGTTGCAGTGAGCTATGATGCCATTGCACTCTGCTCAGGCATAGGGTGGGACTCTGTCTCATTTAAAAAAAAAATTATTTTTTTCAATTTTTTTATGTAAAAAAATTTTTTTAAAGCAAAGAAATAAAAATACAAAAAATAAGCAAGGAAATTAAATAAAAGACTATACATCAGGGAATACTTTCCCACATTATTATTATGCTGAACAATGGGAAATAGACATTTCTGTGTATATAAATATCAAATACCAGCATTTTGAAATAGTTCAACTTAGTAGTAAAATTAAGGGTGATCCATAGAATTATAGATTCTTTCCTCAACTGCACAGTGACAATAAGAAGGCTTTAAACGTTTTATATTACCCTTGGAAGTAAGATGCCTTTCCAAAAGAAATTCTTTAAAAATGTTTTCTCACTCTTTGGTATTATTGGTGATTTACTTCATTCAAGGGAATGCTAAACATCACAACTGAGATACTGCAAAAGGATGCAACATATCTTTCAATATATTTTTAAAGCTAACATAAAAAACAATTAGTGTAATTCATCCCACCAACAGGTGAAAAAGAAAAACCGCACGATCCTCGCGATCCTCGCGGGTACCCAGGCGGCACGTTTCTTCCCTCCTGGGCTCCAGGATCACTGGCCGGAAGAGACGCCACTCCTTCGCCCCGAGCCCCGCGGGGAAGCGACGTGCCTGAAGCCCCGAGCCGGCAGGCCTGGGACCGGCGCGGGGGCCTTACCTGGTGATAATGGGGATGCGGCGGTGAGTCGCGGAGGAAACCGCTTCGGGAGCCGTGGATGGAGGGAGCCAGGGAGGGAGAGGAGAGCCACGGCCCCGCCTGCCTGAAGGGGTGCAGTAACGTCCCGCCGACTTGGTAACCGGCACCCGGCGTCGCAAACAGCCTCCGCAAGTTTAACACAGGCGCCGCCGTCCCCCGCCGACAGCCATGTTGAAGAGCCAGCCAATAGGGACGAGCCTCGTGACCCAGCGCGCCAATCGGCGCGTTGCCGGCCCGCCGACCAATCAGAGTGTGGAGGAGGATCTCAAACCGAGGGTCTTTTGCAGCGAAAAGGTCGGGTAGGGACACTAGTGGCGGGTTGTGCGAAGGCAGTGCGCCTGCGGGTTCCCGCGAATCCCTCCGCTCCTTTCCGCGCTCCATTTTATTCCCATAATCCAAATATCCGGGCCCGGGGCTCTCAGTGTCCGGTTTTGCTCCGACCTGCTGCGCAAATGGGCATCTTCTGTGGTGGGAAGTTAGTTTGGGGCCGGAAGCGGCGGACGGCCGGTGACCTGCCTCTGTGGGGACCCCTTGCAGGCCATCCCGGCCAAGAAGGCCCAGGCCAGGCAGGCCATCCCGGCACGGCGCCCTCCCTGCTGCTGAACCCGGAGCAGCTGGTCCACATTCAGAGGAACAAGGCCGCGGCCCTGCTCAGGCTCGCAGCCCGCAAGGTGCCCATGGGCTTTGGTGAGGGTTGGAGGAAGCACCTCAGCGGGGAGTTCGGGAAACCTTATTTTATAAAATTAATGGGATTTGTTGCAGAAGAAAGAAAACGTTACGCGTTTTATCCACCCCTACACCAAGTCTTCACTTGGACCCAAATGTGTGACATAAGAGATGTGAAGGTTGTTATCCTGGAGAAGAATCCATATCATGAACCCAGTAAGCTCGTGGAATCAACTTTAGTGTTCAAAGTCCTGTTCCAACTCCGCCCGGTTTGGAAAACTTTTATAAAGAACTGTCTGTAAACATAGATGGTTTTGGTCATCCTGGCCATGGAGATTTATCTGGATGGGCCAAGCAAGGTGTTCTCAATGCAGTCCTCAGCGTGCGGGCCCAATAAGGAGAGAGGCTGGGAGCAGTTTACCGATGCAGTTGTGACCTGGCTAAATTAGAACTTGAATGGGCTTGTGTGCCTGCTCTGAGGCTCGTAAGCTCAGAAGAGGGACAGTGCCACTGATAGGAGGCGGTACTGCAGACTGCTCTCCTCCCCATTGTCAGTGTACAGAGGCGTCTTCGTGTGAGTCACTTCTCTAAGACCAATGAGCTGCTGCAGAAGTCGGGCAAGAGCTATGATCCTCAACTGAGGCGTGGTCTGTCTCCATTGGCAGTTTCTGAGAAGCTGCTGGTGAAGAATTTGTCAGTTACAGAGTCAAACTGAAAATTTCCCTATTCTTAAAAACTCTGCATAATGGGGCAAAACTTCCATAAAGCTGCCATGAACCAGGTTGCCCAGGAGTGGCAGCTTCATCCACCCAGACAACAGTGGAGACTACTCTTGGACTGAAGGGCTTCCTCTGCACTATGCCTTCAGTCTCAAGTGTGCACTGTGAGGTCAGATGCTCATTTGGCTGTCACCTCCCTTTAGGCTAAAGAGAGAACGTGTGCATCCTTTTTTGTGCAGCAAATACTTTGATCCCTGCTGCTAGTTGGTTTTGCCTGGTAGGTTAGATGTTCAGTTATTTTATTCCTGCTTTCAAGACCCCCCATACCCGGCCCAGCAGGCATTCTGGGCGTGAACGGTACAGTCCTTTTGAGGAGTCTTCAGGCCCCTCCTTGAAGGAAGTGTGAGGATGATTTGCAGGTTTCTAGATATCTGGCCCAGAAAATTAGAGATCAATTGCTTGATTGTAGTAGAGGTGAAGATTCCTAAGGAATAATTCTTGGTGATAGGGGCTAAGTGTGCTGGATTCAAGGAATAATCAGTGAAAGTTGAACAAAAGGAGAAAGGGGGACTTTGTGGGGCTTTTTTTAAATTGGAGGGTTATACAATTTTCTTCTAGGGTTATCCTGATTGGGGTTTGTAGGGAGCACAGACTGCCAAATGCTGTTGTTTTATTTTTTGGACTGAAATAAATTTGGGATTTTTTTTTTTCTATAACACTGGAAATTTTTACTTTGAAAAAACCTACACAGGGCTCGGCGTCTGTATCTCAGCGACTAGGGTGCCAGCTACATACACCGGAGCTGGCGAGTTCAAATACAGCCCAGTCCTGCCAAACAACAGTGACAACTACAACCAAAAAAAGCCTGGTGTTGTGGTGGCTGTCTGAGACAAGAGAATCACGTATGCTCAGTTGCTATAAGCTGTGATCCCATGGGACCCTACCCAGGGTGACATAGTGAAACTCTGTCTCAAAAAAAAAAAAAAAAAAATCCACACAGATGTATATTTTTTCATCCTCTTCTAAGAGACAATCTTTATTGGGTCTGTTACCTCCATGCTTGATCTTGTCAGAGATGCTGTTAGGTGGGGTTAAAGAGTTTACCCTTGCGGTGCGTGTACTGTCATGGCGCAGGGGCAGCACAAGTTCCAGGCTCACAAACCCGCAAAGAGTAAGAATGCAGCAGCGGCTTCTGACCGGAACCGGGGCCCGAGGAAAGGCGGTCGTGTTATCGCTCCCAAGAAGGCGCGCATCGTGCAGCAGCAGAAGCTCAAAAAGAACCTGGAAGTTGGGATCCGGAAGAAGATTGAACATGATGTGGTGATGAAAGCCAGCAGCAGCCTGCCTAAGAAGCTGACCTTGTTGAAGGCTCCAGCCAAGAAGAAGGGGCCAGCTGCCTCCACTAAGACCTGAAGGTACCAGCCCCAGAAGAGGTCAACACTGCAGCCCCACCTCCATGCTCCAACTTTGCAGGTGACCCTGCAACTGTACCATGGGGAAGAGTACCCTGCCCCCAGCACTAGGCTATACCTAGAACTTTGTAGGGGCCTGGCCCCTGAGCAGGTGATCAATAAATCCCAGGTTTCCAAGAATCTAGTGATAACCAAAAACATGGTTACCACCTTCCTC
>CAUYPK010051610.1:0-26496 GCA_963574355.1 Loris lydekkerianus | reverse complement strand
GTTTGGGTGGGGCGCGGGTGGGTGGGTGTGTGTGGTGTTGTTGTGGGTGGGGGGGGGGGGGGGGGGGGCGCAGGGAGACCAGTAATAACAAGGATTCTGTCTTTCTTCACACAGCTGATACCTATGTGGTTGCCAATGATTCAGTCAAATATCAAGGTAAGTCACCCCTCTGCCTGATTGGAAGCTCATTTGCCTTCAGAGAAGATCGTAACATTCACAGGCATTGTTGATGGTCCCCTTATTATGGGGAAGGATGAATACCACCTGCTCCTGACCTCAGAGGGCTGATAATGCAGGAGGCCCTGTGGGCTGGGGAAGGGCCCTGCAGGCAGAGGGTGGTGTAGGAGTCACTGTCCTGCTGCTCACTGTTGACAAGGATGTGCAGGTGGAGGGGGGAAGCCCAGAGTCTGTAGTAGGTTAAGTCCACTGGGTAGAATATAGGCCAAAAAGCTACCCTGCGTTTGGAGGAAACTCATGGGATCTAGTCCCAGGCATATCCAGTGGTACTTTCTGGTCGCTGAGATTGATTTTCTCTCATGGGAATGATTCTATTAAGAATGAATAGCATTGAATGAATGACAGAATTGGGGTAGAAAAAAACCTGATCTCTCATTTTACGTATGAGGAGATGTAGGACCCATAGGAAGGGTGACTTGGAGAGGGCCCCACAGCCTGGAAGGAAAACACCCTGACCAAATGTACTTCCCAAACCCAGGCCTCTCCTGAGTGGCACTTTGTCATTGCAGGGCAAACGTACTACATGACCAGCAAGCACTGTTCTTGGGGCTTGATATTATGAGGGCAAAGCCAGCCACTCGCCCATCCAAAACTAGTCCTCTCTACAGCACTGGGAATGTTGGAGAAGGGGATGGAGATGCAGACTTTCTTGCTGGAGTTCTTGTCTGAGTTTGGGAGGGATGCTAGTGGAAGGAAGAGGTACCCAGACCCTGTTGAGTGATTAACTGCAGGCTGTGGTGCTGATTACAGCATTGGTACTCTGTGGTCGCTGCACGGGGCGTGGCCACTGCTGAAAACCTGCCAGCATTGACTTTCCCCTTGAAAGTGAGATGCTTGCACTCCCATCTTGAAGTCTTCCACATTGCCTCGCCCACCCCTTGCCCAGCTTATGCTGATCTTTGGTGATTTTACATTGCCCAGAGTGCTAAGAGGAGACCAACAGAACTCAGTACGAAGCTTGGGAATAGAAGAGAAGCTTTCAACCTAACTTCCTTACAAAATTGGCATGAGAACAGAGAGATTATAGGAATAATTGAAATGTAATAAGCAATGAGCACTCATGTGCTGAGTTCTGTTCTGAGCACACTCTGTTCATTCACTTGTCCTGACAAACCCCACTGTATAAGTGTAACTATCATCAGAAAACCCAACACAGAATGAAAAACCTTCTCAAAGTTGCCCATAGAGGAGTCGGGAGTGGAACCTAGGGAGGGTATAGAGCTCGGGCACTGGACCACCTGACTGGGCCCGTGGGGTGATGGCTTCTGGAGGCCAAGCTTACATGTCAGCCCAGACGCTGCCGCGAGTCAGTTGCAACTGGCTCGGGGCCAGGGTGACTCTAGAAACAGTGCAGACCCCTGCCCTGAGGGTTGCCTAACTTGAGAGGTCGCCTTCTTCAGTCCAGTCTTTGAGCCAAGCTAAGTCCTGCCTGCAGAAGCAAGCAGCCTGGGCGGACACTCCCTGAGTTACCCATAAAAACTCTGGAGAAAGAAAACTAAATTGTCTCACTCTCTCTTAACAGCACTTATCAGCGGGACTCCAGCTTCGCCTCCAAGCTATTCAGAACAACGTCAACCACCACAGCCTAAGGACGCTGCCGGGCTCCGGCCAGAGCGGTGCTGGCCTGGTGGCCCTCCGCAAGTGGCTGCAGTGCACCCAGTTCAAAATGGCCCAGGTGGAAATCCAGTCCTCGGAAGCAGCCTCTCAATTTTATCCTCTATGAGCGGACTCCTTGGCGCTCAGTGTCAACACTCTGGTTTAGCAATAATGGGTTTAAAAACAAAACAATTTGATCCATGCAGGTTGGGGAACATATTGGTACTGTACATTCTCTTTCTAGTTTAGTAAAAGACGTGCAAAGGCCAGAGAGGGCCAAAAATGAAGCTTTCTTGCTACACATATTTCTGATGACTCCTTGGGCTATCTGATTAAGTGTTTCCTTACATTATTTTTTAAAAACCAAATCATTTTTCTTTAACTAACTTCTATTTTTTTTAAGAAAAAAAAAATAGACTGGTGGGTACTCACAGAAAAGTTGTATAAGTCCCCCTGTTGCTATTTTTGATGATAGAGAATAAATAGGGTTTTTGAAACCTTTGTAGTGTTTTTTCTTAAAATCCACTCTTGGCAATGCAATAAAAAAAAACCCGTCACCATAAGCCAGTGACACCTGACTGAAGCTTTTTGTCATTCTCCTGGGAAAAGTGGCAGCTTGCAAGGAAACATTACAAAGTGCACTTAGAAAATAGGTGGTTAAACTGTGCCAATTGTTTTCTTTGTTTTATAATATCATTTTCCAAAACCTGTCCAGTAAGTTTGATTATTTTTAAAACTAGTTTTTCAACTCATTAGTTCTAGGCTGTACTTTCTTGTAAGCTTTATGAGAACCACTTTAGTTTTGTGAATAATAAATTTTATCTTTTTGTTAATACTTGTATACAATTCAATTTAAAACTGTAGATTGCATACTGGACCAGATGACTCTCACACTGGCACAGAGCACTGCACCTGGAGAGATGTTTCATAAAACAGAATTTTAATAGCGTACAAGCACCCAGATTTATCAGCACCTATACCTAGCATTTGACTGTGCATTCCAAATGAAATTTCTCTTCTTTATCCCTGTAATGCACTGACTAACAGAAGACTTAATACACATTTAAGCTGTATATTGACATGCTATTAAATTCATTTTTTATTATCTTTGTGAGCCTGGGGTTTTTTAAAATCAGTTTATAGAGCTAGAGTTTAGTTCCTGATAACCATTTCTTCTAAACTTTTATGACTTCTAACTTCCTCTAAAGCTGCAAGTATAAAGAGGAAAAAGTTTCCTGTAAGTTCATCTGATGAGAGGGATACGTGACTTATTTGAAGTCCATTCTGTAGGAAGGACTGTGAGGGCATGAGACCATTGTTTTTTGTTTTTTTTTTTAATGTTGGTGATTAAGAGGCTTCTCTTTTCTTCTGGGAGGTCTGCTATCTTAGTGCTACTCAGGGGGAAACAAGTCCTCAGATATTTTAAGGGTTTCACATGAGCCCTAGAAAGAGTGGCAGATCTTCATTCTTTTGAAGACTCGCAGGGAACCAATCAGGCTCTATATTAAAAGTAGAGAAATGCTCATTCTTGGTGTCTTCCTAATGAACTCTTGTGAAAGGCCTTCCGCCATCAGAACTCTCCTCCGTCCCAGTCACGCTTGGCTATGCTTCCTTGAACATTTTGTCTTATGTTATAGTAAAGTTGCACATATATTTATTTCTCTTGTAAACTGTGACAGCTTTGAGGGTATACACTATTTCTGTATCCCCAGGGTTTGGCACATAGCACATGTTTAATTAATGTCTGTTGAATTGGATGGATTAAATTAAGCAGCAGGTCTTGAGCTACCCAGTGGGCTCAATGAGGGTTGAATTATGACATTCTCTTTTGGGGCACGGGTTCCTGGGGGAGGAGGTCTTGGCTGCTCCCCCTGGTGGGGTTTTACTGACTTCCCCATCTGGGCTCAGCTGTGCCCAGCTCTTGGCTGGTCTGAAGCCCGCACAGCCAGGATCTTGGTGGCCCTATCCTATCAGCAGAGAAGGTCCAAACTTCTCCACAGTTCTTCTCTAACCCCATCTTCTTTGCCTGGTTCTTTGAAGGGATTTCTGTTCAACTTCCTTTTGTATTTGCATCCCCTGCAAGGACTGGAGACAAGCCCTTACCGCAGTACTGGGCCCCCACTTGATGCTTCACACTGTTAAACCTGTTTCTTTGTCCTGGGGTCTTGGTCCTACCCAGGCAAATCTCTCTCCTTGCTCTTGAGAACTGGGACCCTTTTTCCTGCCGCACAACCGGATACTGTCCCTGCTGGCACCCTGCGACTTCAGTGGTTGATAGAGACCTCACAGGGCTTCCTCCTGAGCCCTTTTTAGACTGCACTCACAATTTCCAGTGTCATCATCTTCTTTTGTTACCTTTGTCAGCCCTCAAGCAAGTCAGGCTCAGGCACTTAGAAGAAAAAAGACAGGAGGAGAAGAAAATGCGTATAGAAGTGTAGTAGGATTGGCCTTAACAGGTAGAGGGAGAAGCCATTCAGCTAGGTCAGGAGTCAGCAAACTATAGCCCACAGGCCAAATTGGCGCCACTGCCTGGTTTTATAAAGTACTGGAAATAACCACACTTGCCATTTATATATTGTCTGTGGATGATTTCGTATTATAATGGCAGACAGAGGTGAAGAGATGCTATAGACTATAAGGCCTGGAAAGGCTAAAATATTTACCATCTGGCCCTTTACAGAAGAAGTGTGCTGATCTCTGGCCTAGGTGAATACCAGTGAGAAGCACTGAGCTGGAGCCCTTCCATGGATGTATATTCCCTGCCACCTGTGGAGGCTGGGATTTCATTACTGGTGTTCCTACATTGGTAAAATGGGGACAATGACACATCCTACCTCATAGGTTACTGGGATGCTAAAGGAATGCAAGATAAAGAGTTTAGGTCAACACCTGACACATGATAAGCACTTAATACAAGTTATTGATGATGATTTTATTTTCATGTTTAAGCCTAGAGAAGTAAAGCTACTTGCCCAAGGTCAAACAGCTGGTAAGGGACAGAGCCAGGACCTGAGCCAAGCTGACCTCCAAGGACCGTGCTCCCAGCTGTTGTCCATATTAACTCTTGCTATACCTCACATCAGCCCAGGTGACAGCTGCAAATGCAGAGCAGAAGTCAGAATGATTCCAACAAAATTTAACCTGGTCTAGATTTGGCCTGCACTAATTATTATCATGGAGAAGGGCCAAGGAATAGACTCACTTTTCCTTCCCTCTTGGAATATTACTGGTTTCAGAGTGTAATCAGAATATATTTCCATGGCCCATGTCCAAACATGTAGATTTCATTCTCAATGATTTTTCATCATGGGCATTCCTCTTATTAGTTGGGTGACCTTGGACAAGTTATTAAACCTCTCTGGACCTTTCTGTTTTCTCTTATCTGTAAAATGAAACAATCCATGGTGATGGAAAACTCAAATGGGCAGAGAACTATGGTGGTACTTGAGAGACTGTACTGGAATCTACGCTTGGAAGACTTGCTACTTTATGAAGATACCACAAAGAGATAACTCATAGCTGCAGGCTCATTTGGTTTTTCCTTCAGCCAAGATTCAGAATCAAGATCTGCAAGACCCATGGCCTCCAGAACATGGTCATTAGCCAAGAGTGTGTCCAGTCTCCATGGTATGCCATCTCTTTGCAAGTATGTCGTTCTGTCCAACATTGGGATGTTTCTAACAAATCCCTTCCCTAAGACTTTCATCTGAAGCCAAGTGGGTACAGCAACTTCATCTCCATTTCCGAGCTATAATAGGCCAAATAAGATTGGATTGAATCAGAGAAGATGAGTTATCCACCAAGACACTCAGGAGTTGGGATTGAAGGGCTTCTGCCAATAATTGGACAAAGCAAATAATTTCTTATACTTCTTTAATAGAATTAACTTGCAAATATGTACTGCTATATTGGGAAAATTGAGTGTTTTGACAGTAATGTTGAGTTCTTAAGAAGAATGGAGTGATTGGAACTCAATGGAATAGTATCAAACCATGTTTATGAAAGTTGAATCCTTTGGGAGATGACTGATGTATTGTAAGTAAGAGGCTGGCCAGTTCCTTCCACTGACAGGAGTAAGCAGTGAGCTTCTTCTGAAGGGGCTCTAGGAGAAACCACATTTATTGGGCATCTGCTAGGTACCAAGCAGTTTACATACATTGTTTTTACTCCTCAGACCCGTTCCCTGTGTGAGACAGGTGTTATTATTATTCCCATTTCACAGGTGAGGCAATGTAGGCCCAGACCTTAAGAGCCTTATTCAAGGTCATGCAGCTGGCATTAGAGCATTAGACTAGAGGCCACGCGACTCCAAGTCAGAGCTTCACTCAATAAATGTTATTTCTTCCTCCCCTTTTTTTTTTTTTTCTTTCTTTCTTTCTTTCTTTTTTTTTTTTTTTTGTTCTAGACCCTTTTGGCTAAAATGTGCCAGGAGCATGGGGTAGAGAAATCTTATTTTGAAGTAGCTCAATCTTAATGATGTATCTGTTTATTGATTATCTATGATAAGTGTTTTTTTTGTGTGTGTGTGTTTTTTGGCCAGGGCTGGGTTTGAACCCGCCACCTCTGGTATATGGGGCCAGGGCCCTACTCCTTTGAGCCACAGGTGCTGCCCTATGATAAGTTTTGATGAAGTCACTTCACCTGACAAAGGTGCTATCCCCTTGCTTTGAGAATTTATTTATATGAAAAAAAATTTTTTAATCACAAATTAAATCACATGTAGTTTCCCAATTAACATAATAGTTTTAGGAAAAAAGATTAAAATTGTTTGAATTGAAGAGTGTGATGATGAGCTCTATTGAGAGTTCACTCAGCCCTAGCCTTAGGGAGACTTGACCCTAATTAATTATAATCATAGCTACCATATATGAGCGCTTACTGCATCTTAGACACTTTTCATATAAGCTATCTCATTTAATCTTCGCAACAATGGTGTGAGCTGAATACTTACTAACCCCATGTTATGTTCAGAGAGATTGAAAATTTTCAGAAGTCACTCATTAAGTTATAGAGCAAAATTTAAATCTGGATATGTGTGCCTCCAAAGCCCAGGCTTTATCTATTACACAATACTGGTGGTTAAATGATAGGAATTCCTTTGCCACTCATCTGGCCAACAAGGTAACCCAGAAGTTTACTAACTGGCAGCCTGCTGACTTAACATGGTACACAGCATATTTTATCTGATGAACCTGAATTTTTAATTTCTTCTTTTGGTTTGAATACCTTTGGTGGAACGCGCAGGCTCTGGTTTTGTGCAGTTCCTGCCACTGACCTCAGCCTCCAAATCAAGAAGAGCCAACCCAATAACCTCTGGGCAGAAATATCACCATCACTGGGTTGGTTTACAAGGCCTGCCATGCTTTGCTCATTCAGCTGCCTGGCCCTGCAGGCCTGTGGTTTTCCTCATCAGGTTTAGGCTGACCTTCTCATTTTACAGGCCAAGAGAGGGTTGGATTCACCTAAAGTCACTCAGCAAGCAAGCCACTGGCAAAGGAGGACGTTGGGCCAACCTCTCAGCCCTACATTGGTCTTCTTTTTTCTGGCTTCACTCCTCTGCCCCTCCACATGCCCAGCCCTCAGCTCTGACTCTGTGGCAGGCCAGGGCTGTTCACTCCAGCCCATGACTGACCAACCACCAGCCACCTTGGGTCCCTCCCTGTCAGGGAAGCCGAGGTCAGGTAGGTGGCACAAGATGAGCCCTTGGCACCAGCTCTTCCCTACAGGATGCACAAGACCTTTATGGAAGCTATGGATTTGGCTGTTTGGGGAACAAAGAGCTGGCTTTTTAATTATACAGCCCAGACAGGTCCCCTGCAGGCTGGTGGAGAAGGGAGCCTCCCGGGGCTGCCTGGCAGACACCCTGATTTCAGCTACTTGAAGTGGCCACTTGGAAAAGAAAGGAACCAGCAAGTAATCAAGCCTGAAGGACAGAAACACTCTCCAGGTGAGGACAATCACACTGCCCAGCGGGGTGTGGGGCACGGGGGCTGGGGGTGAGGCTTGGCAGACAGCAGGGTGTCTGCACACACTTCCTACCCTGGGGCTGGGCTGGGACAGGGGGAGGCAGGTGGAAGGAAGCAGACAGGGCTTTGCAGCCAGGTCGGTTCTCAGGGTTGGATCCTGGACTTTCTCACTGGCCTGCTCTCTGCCCATGGGCAAGTCGCTTAATCTCACTAAGCCTCAGTTTCACTCAGTTTCATCAACTACAAAATGGAGATGATAATTCCTCTCTCCTGTAAAGACTAAAGGAAGCGATGTCTGTCAGATACTTGGCACAGAGGGGGAATCCCAGACAGAAGTGAGAGCTAAGCTTGACCGGGCACTCACACTGTGCATGTGCCTGGCTGGGTGTTAACGCCTTGCATTCACGCCACCATTTTTTCTTCAAATTGTAATGCCTGTGACAGCTGGTGTTTTGCTCAAAAGAAATCACAGCTTGTGATGGGCATTTGGCTCACATTTCTCTGGAGCGTGGATGCTGCTGCGTTTCACGTGGTGACTTAAGGCTCCCCCGTCTCTCTGTACTTGAATGAGCAACTGGGGAATCCTCTTCCCCACCGCACATTCTGTCAGCATTTGGACTTCACATGGTTTGAGCACACCGTTGGGTTGAGAATGGGGATAATATTTTGAAAATAGTAAATGAATATGTTCTTTATTCTTCTCCAGGAAAGGTTAGGGTGTGGGGAAAGTTCTGGTCTGGAGGAGGGAGCAGAGAACCCACCTCTTTTGGACCCCAGGAGATTGTCAGCAAAAGAAAAAGAGAGACAGATGTAGGATGGGGTCAGGAGGCACGGTGGGTGTGCCTTCACTCTCCTTCTTAGGGTGAGGACACTGTTGGAAACACACTAGGGAGCGCTGGAAAATGGTGGCACATAAACCTACAGAAGCAACTGCAGCCCTCCCCCACCTGTGTGACTGCAGAGTTCAGAAGTCCCCACGGCCTGGTGTTGAGAGAGCAGGAACATGGGTAGCGGCTGCCGTCAGGAGGATGGTACTGCTACAGCCCAGTCATTCACACCTGGAGTGATGGGGGCAGATGGTCACCGTAAAAGGCTGACCAGAAGGAACCCAAGCCAGTCCATCTGTAACGAAGACCGTTGATAACCCAGAAGACACCAGGTGACCTGAGCCCAGGTCTCCTGCACCAGATTACAGAAATCTGTTCTGGGGTACACAATAGGTGCTTCCTAGAGGGAGCAGGTGCAGGGAAGATGCCTCAAAAACTAAGCATCTATCCACAAAGGACGGAGGCAGCTAAAAGATGCCAGTGAAACCAGACAGCAGGATATGGGGCTGTCAGGTAGCCATAGTGCAGTTTGTTGTGTTGGTTTACAATACCATCAACTTGCAAATTCAGGGTTTTTTCCCCTCCCATCTGCCACATCCAATGAGGTGAAGACTCCAAACAGTAATATGAAATAAAATGCTATATTCTTTTTTATGCCTCTGTGTATTGTATTAAATTTGTCACACATTGTTAATTAATTAATTCAGCAAATATTTCTTGCACCAAGCATGTTTGGATGTTTGGAGGGCTGGAGATTTGGTAATGAATAAAACCATCACGAACCAGAGAAGGCCGCTGTGCCCACACCTCTGTATCCTAATGCAGGAGCACTGCATTGCACCCAGAGGAGGAAGACCGAAGAGTGCCTCCCGACCAGCCATTGTTCTTAGGTGCTGAGAAATACTCTATGGAAAATAAACTAAGGGAGTAGAGAATGATGAAGAGTAGTCTGAGATAGCCACAAGGTGGTAATGGGGGGAAGAGCCACCAGCATTTATCTCCATTTTACAGATGAGAAAACTGAGGCTCTGAGAGGGGCTGAGCCTTGCCAGAAAGCCCACGTTAGGTGATGAGTGTTGGATCCACGAATCTCTGGCCACAGCTCCTGTGTGCTTCCCAGAGGCTGGAAAGAGAGTTGGATGCACATTTGGCTGGAATGGAGTGTTTGAAATCTGAGGGCCTGTCGGACTCTGCAGGACCTGGAACTTGCAGCCACGCAGAACCAGGTCTGAATTGCAGCCCTGCCACTTGCTGCGTTTTTGACTCTTAGTAAGTTCCTAACCTCGCTGAACCTCAGTTTACTCATCTGTAAACTGAGGGTGATCTCTGGGCTAGGTTAAGGGGAGGATTAAAGGCAATAAGGTCCCTTCATCTCCACACTTGTGTCATCATCTCTGTGCACATTGTGGGCCCACTGTCACCCCAGAGGGCCCAGGGCCTCTCTTGTTTCCCTCTGTATCCCCTAGACATAGCACGCGTACCCAGCCAGGACTTAGAAGATAAGTGGGCAAAAGCTCTCAGACAGCAGAGGATACCGACTGGAAAGGTTCCCAGGGGAGGGCAGGAAGTGACAGCTATGCTTGCAGGGCTGGCCGTGCCACCCAGAAAGGGGTGACATTGTACTGGCTCTGTATGAGTTCCATGTGTGTTTGGTGGGGGGGAGGCAGCCTCTGAGCGGGGCCTGGAGAGCACACGGGCTGCAGCCAGGCAGAATGTGGAGGGAGAGGCAAGCCGGCCAGGGCAGAGAAGCCCAGCAGAGGCCTGGACTGGGGAACATGAGGCTGCAGTTATTAAAGTTTTGGGGGGCATGTGGGGTGGGATGGAAGCTGGGGATGAGCAGTGAGGGGTGGGGCTGGGGATATTGAATACTGCGGCCTGTGATGGGTCCACAGCAGCTGACAGGGGGGCTCTGGGCAACTCAGGTGGGCAGATGGTGGTTGTGCAGAATGAGGAAAATCTTGGAGTGGGCAGGAAGAGGGAGCATAGGCAGTAGGGAGGAAGTGGAGAGCAGATTGGATGGTCCTGGTAGGACACACCAGATTTGAGGAGTTGGGAACCTCTGAGGTTTCTATCTGGGACTTCAGGTGGGAGAGCTGAACACCAGTGTTCAATGTGGCACCTGGCAGGTAGAGAATCTCTGTATTGGCGAATGACTGAATCAGAGAGTAAACTAATGACGGGGAGCTGCAGCCAGGAGGCCAGGGCATGTGTTCAGGAGAGCCCCGAGAGAAGGGGAGGACAGGCCTGGGGGCACTCCACCAGCAGGGGCTGGGGCCTCACAAAGTGGGAGCTGTAAAAGGCAGACACCAGCGCCTAGAGCTTGGGCTGAGGGTACTGCTTGGCCAGGGATGGAGATGGAATGTCCAACATACTTTCTAAAGTGGGGGAGGGTGGAAGTGCTGGAGGAGGGGGACGGGAAGTCCAGGGGAGCGATCCCTAGCCAGGTGGGGGTGAGGAGACACATCCAAAGGTGAAGCCACAGCAAGGCCACATAAGTGAGCCAGCTGCTACTTGGCAGCCAGCATGACAGCAGGCTCAGCCTCATGGGACCATCTTTCCTGATCCTGCGCTGTGGTGTGTCTCAGTCCCATGTTCTGGGGAAGGAAGGAGGGGGTGTGCTCCTGCTGGCACCTGCTGCCACAGGCCCGAGACAATAATTCTGCCTCTCCACCGGGTGCCAGGTGGGGGTGCCCTGTGTGTCTTGCTGTGTCTTATGCCTCTCTGGCAGCAGCAGGACATAGGGCTGTCAGGTAGCTGGAGCACAGTTTGTTGTGTTGGTTTGGAAAGATGCAGGAGGCACCTCTGTGATGACAGCTCCCAGCACCTGTACACTTGTCTGGTCCTCAACTCACTCTCCCAGGATGGCTCTGGATCCTGCCAGGTGCCCGTACAAGCGGGCAGAGCCTAGTACATAGGCCTGCTGCTCTTGGCCAAGACTGCTGCTGGCCTCTGGGCTTGCCTTGGCTGGGAGGGACAAGGGTATGTAGGAAGCCACGGGTGTCCCACTGTCTCATTACCATCACCAAGGAAGGACCCACATGGTGGCCAGTGAGCAGAGGAGTCCTCACTGTGCCCAGATGGCACAGGCTGCTTTCATTGATGATGGCAGTGACAGTAACTGTAACGATGGCCGCCTTCTCCCATGTGCCTTCTGTATGCTCACAAATGGCAGTTCTCCATAAATGGCTCACAGAATCCGGACTGGGGCACTGCCTGGAGGAGGGCCTCTTGGCTCTTTGCAGGAACTTCTATGGTCCCCTCCACTTCCCAGATGTCTAGGACACAGGCCCTTCCCTGAGCCCCTGCACTGAGCTGACCATTCCCTGGGCTGTGGGCTAGGTGGGGAGAAATACCTGCCGCAACCCTGGGCATGAAGAACCCTCTTAGTAGCCCCTCACTGAACTCACTCTGCTGCCATGGGGAGCCCAGGCAGGGGTGGTGGGCCTGGCAGCTCACCGATGGGGGGTAGTCTGGTCTGGGGTCCCTTCGATCATGACCAGGTCTGGGTTCAAACTCCAGCCCCCGTCCCCGTCTCCTCGCTTGACCTTGGCTATCACACTCCAGCTCTGACCTGTGTTTTCACTCCAAAGATGAGGACAACACTGCTACAAGGGCAACTGTTCCTCCCTTCCTACCTCCTTCTCAGCCTGGGGATAGGAAGCTTCTCCCCCAGAAGAACTGGGGGAAGATAGTGGCTTTGGTGAAGCTTACCTGAGGGTGAGGCTGGAAGAGGAAAATGACCTGGCAGGTGGCCTGCTCACCACTGCCTTCAGCAAGCAGGTGAGCCAAGGGTGGGCCCCGTATGCTTGGGGGTGCAGTACAGGCCTTGATTCTCCACACAGCTAGTCCAGCACAGGGTGCTTCTGATCAGCCTGTGGGTGCAGACTGTCCTCACAGGGATGGACATTCTCAGAGGCCTGACCCTGCTCACCTTCTCTCCTCCAGCATGGTCAGCTGATTTATGCCTCCTATGAGTCCCATGAGCACTTGTCAAGTTCGGTGGACCTGCTTGTCCCGTTTGCCTGAGATTTTTCTGCTTTTATTTCCAAAAGTCCTGACTTCAGAAAAATCTCTCAGCCCCAGGCAAACTGGGAAGGTAGACTGCCCTATTTTCAGTTAAGTCAAGGGTCAAGGTGATGGGTGGAGTGATGAGGACCAGGATTAGCCTTGGAAGTAACACGTACAAGGCACCAGCCCAGTCCTGGGTTTACAGCAGGACCCTACTGAGGAACCCCTCCTCTTGTACCTCAGCCTGTCCTCTACTTTCCACCCCACACTCAGGGCTCAGCACCCACCACAAATGACAACTCACAGCCATTTTTATAAGTATATTTTTATTGAAAATAAAAAAGTCACGGTACTTTCTTCCTTGTAACATACAGCGCACCCCCAATGCTGCCGGTACAGTGCTTCCTATGCAAAAATCTCAGCACAAAGTCAACATTCATGGCTAGTTAGTGGAAAAGACGGCATCAACTGTGTATTTGCCCATTGAGAGAACTCCTAGCAACAAGAGTCATCTCCCCTGTACACACAGCACGTGGCTAAGAAGGCAGATGTCAGGGTATTTACACTCATGCATTACATATCTCACACTACCTGGGCAGCTTAACTCACACTTTGTACAGATGCGGAGAGTACAATAATTTTATATATATATATAGATATCTCTTTAAATATATATAACTATATATAATATGTTTATATTTTTACACCTGTTAGTCTTTCTTCCAAAACTTCCCTTAGAAGCTTCTGAGGAACACCTAAAACCTCTGGGAGATCCTATATCTCACCAAGTTCCAAAGTTGGGCTCAATGATGGGAAGGCTGAAAAACATCTATTTGAGAAAACGAGAAGGAATGTGCATTTCGTTGGCAACCTCTGAGCTCTGACTAGTCTGAGGATCAGTCTGTGCTTAGGGGCTGTGGATTCATTTTCAATAAAAGGTCTAAGCTCGAGTACTAGGCTGGCATGGTCTTAAATTCGCTTCAGTCTCATAAGCTAAAAATCTGGTGGGGCTTGGAGTCTGCTATGAGATGCATCTTCTAAATGTCTGGTTCTGGGTTTGGGGTGGTTGGTCCTCGATGAATCCTTTTTAAAAACTGAGCTCTTCCCTTGGTTTTCACAACTAGGTGAGAAGAGATTTTACAAGCCCACCTGTGGGGAAATTTGCCCACAAACTGGAACCATGGATGTGTCAGTGGCTCAGGGAAGGTGGAGAGGCCCCAAAGCATGGTGATGGCTCAGCTATGGTTCCTCACCACGGAAACTCACCTGGGACTGGAGGATTGGGCTAATTGCAAAATCTGAGCCTCCTGAATTAAGCCAAGGTTGGGGATGGTGGGACTCAGTGAGTGGGTGCAAAGCAGCCAGCACTCCATGATCCCTTAGGCAGAAGTCTCCCCTCGGGCTGAGGTTGCCTTCTGATCACTCCTGAGCTCCCAACCAGCCAAGGCACAAGCATTTTCTTACTGGTGAAACCCACAGTGGTGTGCTCAGGGCTGGGGTCCTGTCCAGGTGCTGCTTAGGGAGCAGCCTGGGGGTCCTACAAGCACCAGCAGGCTGCAGATTGGGATTAGGCTAATCGCACAATCTGAGCCTCTGGTGGGGGAAATGGACTTGGAGTGGGGGAGTCTGCCAACCTTCTCACCTCTCCCCTGCCTCTGACTCACATCCTCTGGCTTGTTTGTCACCTGGATCTGCATCCCAAGAGCTTTATAAAGTGCTCACCAGGCCGAAGGCTGAGGCAGTAATGAAGAAAGCCGTGGGCAGCACTATGCCAATGCCAAGGTGCACTGGGAAAGCTACATCCAAATCCAAACCCATAATGAGTCTCACACAGAAGGAAGAGAGAAAAGAAAACAAAACCCTTTGTGGGAGAGTGTGTCCCGGGCCTGTCTGCAGCCTGCACCCACTGACCTGTGGGCAGGACAATGACACACTGACAGCTTAGTGGCACTAGGACATTTTAAGGTTCTGCCCAAATGGAGATGGGTTTTCATGTCTGTCAGTCTTCCCTGGGTTGAAAGTCTTACCTGTGGCCCAACCACCTGGTGGTTTAGGAAGCAAACCAGGGCCACCCAGCTAAATCCCTACATGGCTTGAGAGTGGAACCACTCAATGCACAGGGTTCCTTTTGAGCAAGCATGTGAGGTGGTGAGAGGAGCCACAGGGTCAGGAATGTCCTCCTAATCTTCCAGGCATGCAAAATCACAAGTCTTTCTCCAGGCCCTCCCTACTATGCCCCATGGGGCAGGTGGCCACCTGGGAGAAAAGCCAAGTGCATGGAGGGATGGTTATCAAGCTGGAGGGCTCCTGTCCTCTCATCCCATTCATTCCTTCAGCTTGCAACCACTCTGGAGGGCTCAGTACTTTTAAAGCATAAGACCACAGAAAGAGACATTTATAGATGGTAACTGGAAGAACACCTCCTCCTCCTGAGTGAGGGGGGATTGGGTCTGAGTACCACGGGGTCAGGCAGACTCAGCGCTGGCCTTGTACAGAGTGCCTGCAGTGGGTTTGGCACAAGTGGTGGCTTCTGCCCAACCAAGGTAAGGCCTGGCTGACATGAATGCATCGGTTCCTATGGGGTCAGGTGTGGGAATGAGTTTGAGAACAGGTGCAGCAGCCCCTCCCCTTGCCTGGAGGTCCTTGGCTTAGGGTTTAGTGAGTCATTTTGCCCATGAAAGGCCAAATACTACCCTCAAGGGTCAATGACCCCTTTTCTGCTTGAAAGAGGATTTTGCCAGCTGGGCTCACAGCCCTCCATGGCAAGTGGTCAGGACATAAGGGCCCCCCACATCAGTGGGGGCAAAATGGAGAAGGCAGGCCCTGAAGACCAAAGACAATCACAGAGGGGGTGACAGACAGCCATGTGGGAAGCACCTTTGAAAGGGGATGTCTGTCTCCTGGCTGTGCTAATGGCTTCTCTTGGGAACATCAACACAACAGAGAAGCAGGTGGGCTTCCTGGGAGGAGGAGAGGTTTTCAGGAAGGGGAGTGGGCCCTGGATTGCCTTCCTTTCAGGTAAAGGAGGAGGCCTCCCTGCCCCAGCAGACAAATAGAGCCCCCCTTCATCAGCATGTATGCTTTAGGCAGCAGCTGGGGGGCAGTTGGCAGATCAAACACCAGACAAGAAGGAGGGTATGGAGGGCCTCAGGCGGTGACGCTGCCCCTGTGCTGCATGCAGGGTGAGCCAGGCTTAGCCTGGTGTCTGAGCTGCCCCTGCCCAGGCTGATCAGAGGCAAGCCTGGGAAGAGGATGGTCTCCCCTTCAGGAGTCTCGAGGCCTGCAAGGCAATGAAGTCCTGGACAAGCCCAGTGTCAGCTCATGTCCACCTCTTTCCCATGTCCACTATGCCACCAAGGTGTCCCTCTGGCCAGCAGCTCCAAGGCTTGCAGACTCACACTACTGCGTTGTTCACGTCTACCCCTTTGCTGCTCTGTGAAGAGCTCATGGGATACTCAGCAACACTGGTGCCATTTTCGTCTTTTCTCAGTGGTTTCCTGGAAGGGAGGAGGAGGTAAGGAAGGGAGACAAGGGGGAGGCAGGGGCATCATTAGTTATCAGAGACCGTGGGGTGTGTGACCCCTCCCAGCTAGCATCTGCATGCTGTGAGAGTCCCAGGAAGCCTGCTAGACTCTATTCAGGGTTAGCAACCTTGGGCTGCCAGTCCTTGGAAGTTCACTCAGAAGCTGGAAGCAGTTTTAACCAGGGTGCCCATATAATTTGTCATGAGAACCAGGGCATAGTTGAGAGTCAAAGAGGAGAATTTATAACAAAGCAGGGAAAACAGATATGAACTGGATTGTACTAAACAAATGAGAATGTATGACTAGCCTCATACGATCAGCCTTTGATTGATCTTTTTTATTTTGAGCAGACAGATGTGAAAACGAATATTTGGAGCTGTAGAGAGTGAACAGAAGAGAGGGGCTAGTGGTTGGATTTTGCAATGTTGCCTCTGTGTGGTCAAAGGTGAATGGAAAATGTGATATGAAGGGGTAAGCCCAGGAGCTGGAGGTTGCAGTGAGCTGTGATGCTACGGCACTCTACCAAGGGCGGCAAAGTTGAGACTCTGTCTCTCAAAAAATAAAAAATAAAAAAATCTTGAAAATATGATGAAGGGGAAGTGGTGATCGCGATGGTAGTGGTGTTGGTGATGATGGTGTTTATGGTGGTGGTGGTAGAGGTGGTAATGATGCTCATAATGGTGGTGGAACTGGTGGTGATGATGATAGCAATGTTAAGGGTAATGGTAGGATTGACAATGGTCTTGATGGTGATGATGCTAATGGTGGTGGTGATAATATTGATGGTGATGGTTGGGTTAATGGTGGTGGTGACAGTGACAGTGCTGGTGGTGGAGGTGGTGAAGATAGTCATGGTAATAGTAATAGTGTGACCGTGATGGTGGTGAATGTCCAAACTAAATTAGTTAGTACACACCAGTGGTTCTTGAACATTTCACACAAAGCCATTTGAAGCTCATTCCAGAGGACACTTAACCCCACTAACCATTCCTCCCATTTACACAGGGGAGGAGGGCTCGGAGGGAGTCTTTGAGAAGGCTCTTGCTTACTTGAAGAGGTTCTAGAATCACTGCTATTTTTGGTCTGGCTCTAATCCCACTTCCTCCCTCAAGTCAGGTAGAACGGGCTTAAGCCCCCAGCCTGAGTGTCCACATCAGGACATGTGTACACTCCACATGTGTACACTCTGTGGAGCCAAATCCAAGGTCCCAACACTGCAGTCTCTTAGGTGGATCTGATCCCTATGGGGATGTAGCTTAAGGACCTCTCTTGTCCCCAGGGGTGCTAGAGCTGAGCTAAGTGCTAAATTAAATTTTTATGGCTATTGTTAAGAGCCTAATCATTCATTATTTCTGCCTTCTCAAGAGCCTCTCCAAAGCCATCATGAGAAGGGCTGGTTCTTGGTGACTAGTTTGCTGCCTGCCTGAGTTAGTTCAGAAAAGGAGGGTCTGTGAGGTTGTCAGTATTCATGAGTAGGATTATCAGGCCTGCTCAGAGACCACACACTGGCTCCTGTCTATTGACTAACTGTCCCTTTGCTCTTACAGCAGAAGTAGCTCACAAAATACATGAGGAAACCCAAGGCAACTCACTCTGGTGACCAAGTCCAGCCCCTGTGGCTCCTTCTAGAAATGTAAGATACAAACCCTGCAGTGTGCTGTGTTGTGTACAAAGCACTCTTGGTCACAGAGACTTCCTTGTGCCTTTGCACAATAGTCCCCTGAAGAGCTAGGCCTAGATTAGAAGCTTCATTTTATGGGGAAACTGAGGCCTAGGGAGGGCTCTGATTGGCCCAAGGCCCCCAGCTGGTTTGTGGTAGGGCCTGGAGCATGTCCTGGCCACACATCTTCCATGAAATCAGCTTGGGTTCTGGAGGCAATCAGTCCGGGAAAGCTTCCCTCTACTTTCTCCATGACGTTTCCAGAGGTTCTGCAGAGTCCTCCAGGAAGCCTGTGTCCTTTGGCTTTGACTCAGCCCATCCCATATTACATCGCACCTGAGAAGCCCACTCCCGTAGACACTCAGAGATACTTTCTGGAACCTTGGCTGTGACAGCCTCTGAGGTACATGACAGCCTCTGCAGCCAAGCTCTGCCCCGGGCCTTTTCCCCCCTCTGTCCCCTTCATCTCCTTTCTGTCCAGCTCACCCCCGTCTAGGGAGCCCTAAGCAGTTTTGACATTGCTGGATGGGGTGGTCGTTCAACTCATAATTTGCATGGCCCAGGCAATTTGGGGAGTGGGGGGTGACGTTTTCTCACAGCGAGGCCCTGTGCTGCCCCTATGAGCCCCTGAAGACTTCAGAGGGATATATTTAGCAACAGCATATGCGGGGGATGGACATGAGTGTCAGGATTCCAGAAAATATTAACAGGCAAAAAACTCTCAGCCCAAGCCCATGCTACATTTTTGCTGAGAAAATATTGGGCTTAAATCTAAAAAAATAGATGCAACCTAGTGCAACTGCACTAGGTCCAGTTGCAGGAGATAAGGCTTCAGGGACTCCAGGGTGGATGATGACAACATGAAGAAGGGGTGTAGAGCACCCACAGAAATGGTCAGAGCCTGGAGGGCACAGAGTAAGGGTAGGAAGTTGGCAGGATTCTTATTGGCAGGACAAGAGGAGAGATTTCTAAAGCCAGGCTGTCAGCTGCAACACCCCTTTAACAGTTGGGGGAAGGGATCCTTGGGGGCAGAGGTGGCCAAGGAGGCCTACGCAGGAAGCCAGCCTGGCAGGAGGGCACCTGGGGCAGGTGCAATGGCCTGTACCTTCTCTGCTATTTGGGAAAGGAGGCAGAGAAGGCAGCTTCTGGCACAGACCCTGAAGGGAATGCTCCAAAGTCTGTGCATGGTGAGGGCAGAGGATGGCCCCCGAGGGCTCTCCTGAGAAGTGGATTTGGTCTGTTGCACCATCACTGGAGCTGAGTCCCCAGCCACTCTGTTCCCAAGGCTAATGTCCAACTTCTTCCCAAAACGTTTCTGAGATTCACCAGAGCCCAGGGGAAGCTGGACTTTACCCAGAGTGGAAGAAGTATTGTGAAAATGCTAAGAGGAAGATTATCACGCTCTGCCACTGTCTGGCCCTGTGACCTTAGGCAAGTTACATAACCTCTCCATGCCTCAGTTTCCCCGTCTATAAAATGAGCACAATAATGGTGTCCATTTCATAGGCTTGTTGGGAGGATTAAATATGTTAATGCATGTCAAGCACTTAGACAAGCTCTGGCATACAGTAAGCGCCCCATAAGTGTTTGTTAGCTCCCAGTACTGCTGGCGGAAGGGTGTCAGCACGGAGCTGCTCCCACTGCCTGCAGCAGCCGATGTTCGCCAGTGTGCACAGGTTTCCTACCTAACCTGTGCCCCAGGAGGCTCTGGAAACATTAGCGAGAGTTGCTGGGACCCAGAGTGGCTCTGTGGCTCTGTGAGCCAGCCAGGGCTGGTCCTGCTATGACAAGGAGAGGCATTTCCACTGGGGTCCGGGCAGAGAGGCCCACACAGGGCTCCCTAAATGGCATGGTTCCTAGAAACCAAGAGAAAGGAAAGTGAGCTTTTTGTTGGCTGTGCCCAGAGAGGATGGGCTCTCCTACCTTGAGCCCTCTGCTCCCCCACCCTGGGTGTGGCTGGTCATACGTGGGTTGCCCCACGTTCTCTTCTAGGAGTGCTGTGCAGTCACGGGGGCCTCTGCAGAAACCCTGCTGCCACTAGCATCTCTGGGCTGGACAGGGAGGATCAGGACCCAGGCACCCCTCTGGGGCCTTGCTGACAATGATGTGACAGGTTCCCTCCTCAGCCTGCTGCTCTGCTGGGGAAGCGAGAGGCTAAGAACAGCCTGGAGGAACCTGACAGGGAAGGAGTGCCTGCTCTTTTCATGTCTCAGGCACCACCACCTCCTAGCCCCACAGTGGTTTATCTTCAATGAAGTGAAGGTTGAAGGTCCCAACTCACCTCTTCTGAAAGCATCCATCCTCCCCACTGCCCACACCTCACACCCACCCACCCATTTACACACATGCACCAACACGCACATACAGCTCACACATGCATGTGCACATATACATATGCACACAAATCCCTCCATACATACAACACACACAAGACGCACATCATACATGCACATACATGCACACAACACACACACGTATGACACATATGCACCCCACACACACACATACAATTCCAAACACAAAATACACACATGCACACTCACACACAGCGCTCCATCATGAGACTGTGGACTGAACACTTTCCCAAACCCAGGTCAGGAAACCAGAAAAAGCCTCTCTGAGCCCCTGAGGGTGCCACTGTGAGAGGCAGCGGCCCTGCTTCCAACCCCATTATCCAAGTGACAGCCAGACAGCTGAGTGGCTGGTGATCATCCTCCCCGTCAGAGGAGCCAGTCACTGTGACTATCTCCCTGGGCTTGCATAGTCATCTCTGTTAAGCAGTTGTGGACACCTGTAAGCTCTCCCCTGGGAGCTGCGTGCCCGAGAGGGTCTTTTCACAGCCCCAGGATGCTCCCCCTCCCCTAGAGCACGGCTCTTCAGCCAGGGATGTGTTCTAGGGCAAAGTTCTTCCCAGCCTGGATGTTGAAGGAAGGACTGCAGGGTCATGTACAGGGCCCTGGACAGGGGACTTCCAAACTAGCTCAGGCGTCAATGACTGTTCTTTAAGGCCCTGAGATGTTGGAATGATGCTGGGGGTAGAGACCACTGCTGGAGAGTGTGAAGGCAGAGGGGACCAGCACGGTACCCATCCCACTGAGGGCCTGGGTGCCTGTGTCCCGGAGGCTCCAGGAGCAAGGCCTCCTTGCCAGCCTCCTCTAGACCAGGTGATAGGTGTAAGGGAACACCTCAGGTAGAGATGACTTTAAGCTGAGTCTGGTGGGGGTGCCAGGCAGCAGAACAGGCAGCCACAAAATGTGGGTATGCCCTTGGACCCCAGTACCATATCTCGAAACTTTCCTTCACTGGGTGTTACTGTCAGAAAGGCTTTCACTGGCAGCGGGAACACACAGAGGATATGTTCTCCTGAGAGGTGAGGAGTTTCTCAGTGAGACCCAGGACAGTCCATGAACTCCTCGGGGGTCATGCCTGGCCAGGGCTCCTCTGTGTCCAGAGGCTGGTGTTGACCAGGGAGGAAGGAGGGCCCAGTTGCCTTGACCACTATGGGCCCCTCAGGGTGCCCCCAGCACTACCTGGTTCACACATGGGCTCCGGCAGGGAAACTGCTCTGAGAAGTGGCCTGTCCACCAGAGTTCCCAGCCCCAGGCTCAGGGCATTCACTTCATGGAGAGGATTTTCCCACCTGTGGTTCTACTTCCAGAGTCCTGTGGGTTTTCAGATCATTTGAGTTCATAAAACAGACTTGTATGGCCCCAGGATGCTGGCCTCAACTTGCCAGTCATTTGACTGACGGTGCACAAGTCAACAGATGGCAAAAATTAGGAGAGAAACTAAGATGGCCAAGAACTGGGTGTTGAGGAAGAAAATAACAGGAGGCTACTCTAGGGCAAGTCGAGGTCTGGGTGGCAAGAAGGAACTGCCAGAAGAGGAGGACAGAGGTGAGGATGGAGGCCCGTGTGGCTACACAGTCCTGAGCAAGGGCAGAGAGGAGAGAACACCGGGCCGAGCAGGAGGAGCCAGACTTTATAGCGCCCAGCTGGACAGAGCGAGGTCTCTGGATCTTACTCTGAGTACAGTGGGGAGTCATGGGAGGACTCCTTAAGTCAGGATTCCTGTCTACCCCCTCACCCTGCCCCAGGACCTAGACTCAGCATGTTTGGAGCCGTGGGTTCGGAGAGGCATGAATTTCTTGGTGACAGAAAAAAAGGTCCTAAGAAGAAGGGACCTGTTTGGGTTCCCCATGAGCTGACCCTGTGCACACTGCTTAGCTTTCTGTCAAGAGCTGGCCACAGTGCCTCAGGGGCCTGGGTTCCACACCCCTGCACCAGGGACGCTGGGCAGATGAAACAGGCTTGTCCCTGCTGCCTGCCTCACATTGCCAGGATGGGGTTTTATTACCCACTGTGGAGGGTGGGTCTCTGGTAGGGTCCCAGTAAGGATCTCAGCCCAACACAGGTTGGGACACCCAACACCCCAGCCCCCTGTTGGCCCGATCTCTTCTTGGAGGGAAGGGATGGTGAGAGATATTGTGGCATCTGGACTCTGAAGGGGAAAGAACCAAATGGCCAAACCCGAGACTGCCTAGAAGACGCCGTGAAGCCCCAGGGGAAGTGTGCGGGGCTGGGTGGTACAAGGCTGAGTCTTGACTCTGCCATAAAACAGAAGAGTCAGCTCCTGGAGTCCAGCCAAGGTACCAAAAATGTAAGTTGGGCTCTGGGCAGCCAAGGCCATACATCAGTGCTCTGCACTTGACCAAAGGAGGCCCTTCCTCAGAGTGTGCTTTGTCCTGACTCACAGTAGAAGCAGGACTGGATCTGGATTCCCACATGCAGAGGCTGGATTTGGAGGCCTGGAGGGGTGGCAGTGCTGCTACATGGACATTCATGAATAGTAGGGAGATGTGACAGGTGGGGACAGCTGGGAACTGCTGGGTCTCAGGCACCCAGTCACCTCATTGAGTCTCCACCTGAACAAAGAGACCTTAGCTCATGACATAACCCATCTTAAGACCCCAGGGATCCAAGACTTATTCAAGATGAATTTCTTGCTCCTGGAAGTTTGTGATGAGCTGAGGATGGATGAAGAGGTTCCACTCTTGTCCTGAATTCCTTCCTGGTCCTCACTGCCGGCCTCTGAGCCTGGCCTATCTTTTCTTCTCCTGCCCTCCCTCTGGCCCTGACTCTGGTTCATCTAGAGGCCAGAGCAGGGGGTAGGTAGTGAAAAGGGCTGGCTCCTGACACAGTAGGTGTGTCCTGCAGAGGAGGACAAGGAGCCAGCAGATGGTGGGGGCTCCTCCAAGCATTAAAGCTTGGGAGTGTGTCATGCACAGGAGGGAGGGAGGCTGTGCCACTCCGAAGCTTGGAGAGGGGCTGCTGAGTCACCGTACCTACACTCAAGCTAATGTACAGGGAAGGTTGGAGATGGGGCTGGAGGAGGGGAGCTGACATGGCAGGGGGCTGGAGAAACAGAAACTGGTGAAGGGGTTGGGGGCCAGGCATTTAAAATTGGGTGCACAGTATTTACTCCAAAAGCAGATTCTACTTCACTTACTCAGATAAAGAAAGACATGAATTTACTGAAATTCTACATAGAGTTTGTCAATTTAAAAGGTGCAATCTAGCAAGTCTACAGAAACAAGCCTCCATTGACACCATTGAAACAGCCACTGAATAGTTACTACATACCGGGCACCATGCCAGGCGCCATCAGCGATGAGTAGGATGGATGGCCACTCCCCATCTACCATGTGTATGCGCACAATCACGCACACACATGTGCGTGGGCACATGGGCGCAGGAACACCAACATTACGCCTACTGACAGCAGAAAGCAGAGTCGTAAATCCAGGGAGAGCTATGACAGTAGCAGTTGGGCAGGGAAGGAAGATCTCTGCACTGGTCTAGGATGACATCCTAGAGGAGGTGGCATTTGAGTTGGGTCTCGAGGGAGATGCAGCAGGGACTCAACTGGCAGAGGGCTGGGGAGGGCACTGACCAGAGAGAGCCCTGAGTGCTCAGTGGACAAAGAGAAGGGCTGGAAATCTCTGGCACCTGAGCCATCTCACTTCCCCATCCAGGCCTCAGTTTCCTCATCTTTAACACAAAGGGTTGACTCATGACACGGAGGCTTCTTCTGGTTTAGACTCCATTGGAAACTCATTCCCACCCCTCCCTGGCATTCCTGGTGCACATTCAGTAAAAACTAACTTTCCTCTGGGTAACTAACACAAAGCTCAAAAAAATGGTAAATTCTAAAAAGAAGATAATTTTATTGACTAATTTTCTACTGAGTCAATGATTCAGGAAAGATCTTGGAAAAAATCCATGAAAGAATCAAGCTAAAGAGGAGAAGTGCTGTGGGAGACGGAGAGAGAGCTGAATGCAGCCAGGTTCTCAGAGGTCTCAACAAGGCTGGATGGCCTTGTTGGGACCATCCAGCTTAGAAGGCTGTTGGAGAGGAGGGCCATAGCCCAACAACTGCGTACCAGGCTCAGACAGTCACCAGTCCACCTGGAGAGGAGGGTGTAGTCACCAGGACAAAAACAGCACTGATATATTTGACTATGTTGAAAGGAGAGATTGTTAACTCCAGGATGGAAATAAATTGTAGTACACGCTGTGGCTCAGCTAAGAGCAATAAGGACCTTTGATACTAAGGTAAACACTGAATAGCCACTGAACCCCACACTGGAAATCTGGTAGCTCATGAGAAGAGGGGAAGTATTTTGTATGCCTGTACTGCATGGGTGCTGACCCTTGTATCTTCCATAGTAAAGAGTCAATGCTTCAAATGGGAAGATAATTTAAAAGGTAGTGCATGCATCACTTAGAATATGAAGAAAAATACCAGAAGAAACAGCTAACAGTTAAAAGTGGCTGCCTCCCAAGAATGAGACCTGCAGGAGAGGAGGGGGAAAGTCAGGGAGGGGGCTGCTGCCTTTCTTAATAGCTTGGGGCACATTTGACATTTTATTTTTTTGAGACAGAGTCCTACTCTGTCACCCTGGGTAGAGTGCCATGGCATCATCATAGCTCACAGCAACTTTAAACTCTAGGCCTCAAGCAATCCTCTTGCCTCAGTCTCCTGAGTAGCTAGGACTAAAGGTGCCCGCCACAAGGCCCAGCTAGTTTTTCTATTTTTAGTAGAGATGGGGTCTCGCTCTGGCTCAGGTTGGTCTCAAACTCCTGTGTTCAAGGGATACACCTGCCTCAGTCTTCCAGAGTGCTAGGATTACAGGCGTGAACCACCACACCTGGCCACATTCGACCATTTAGACTACAGTACGTGTATGTATTACTTTGATAAAAATAAAAATTAAATTAAAAGGTGTAATGAGTCTGTAGAACCCAACCATATCCTCTGACCATAAAGCTCTCTCAAAAGACATGCGCAATATGCACAACTCTTTGGGAGGGAACAGCAGTCCCTTTCCTCTTCTTTCTCTCCTCAATAGCCTTTTGAATCACTTCATTAATTTGCTGGGGCCTAGGCTTACTCTGCTTCTTCCACCAGGAGGAGGAGGGCAGGGACTCAGTCTTGTCTATTTCTCTGTCTCTTCTGCCTAGTCTAGTCCCTGGCACACTTTTGGCGCTCAATACATACTTGTGGCCCAACATGACTTACTGAGCAGCCCGAGGCCAGTCAATGAGTTTTCTAGGGCGCCATCAAAGAGGCTTGAGCATTCCAAAGTACTCTTTCTGCTAGAAGTGGCTCAACCACAAATGGCTGATGAGCACCAGCGCCCAGCAATAACGCAGGTGCCCGGCATGCTGAGGCTGCCAGGCGCACACGCTCAAGCCCCCCACACCCAGGAAGCGGCACCCCTGCTTACTGTCTGCAGTTAATCACCTGCAGCACTGGCCAAACTGGCCTACAGCTTTTTATTAGTCCAATACCTTGTAAACATGAAGGAAATGGCTGTTAAATGATTTAATGACAAGTGGAGAGTAGAAAGATCCACCCAGGCCACAGATGGCCAGCGGAGGTCAAGTGCTCTTCCTGTGCCTTGGCTATGCGTGTGTCAGCTCCCCTCAGCACAGGGCTTGGCTCTGTGAAGGGCGTGGCTGTTGGAGAAGCCACATTTGCTACCCCAGGATTGTGGCCTCATCCCTGGCAGTCCACAGCCCACCCCTCCCCTTGCACTGGGTACCTTGGGCCAGGGGCTTCATCTCAATGACTCTGGATGATCATCATGTGTTTAAGCTTCAGGCATCTCTCACCCTAGATTACAACTCTTGTCTCCACTCACCGAGCTTTGGGCTTCCCTTCAGACTTTCCTTTCTGGCTATAATCTGTGGTTCTTTGGGGGTGGTCTGGTCTGATGAACCTCTTTCCGCCCAGATGGTATATACAGAGTGGGCAGAGACGGTGCCTGGGGTGCCTGCCACTGTCGCCCCCGTCTCTGGCGTCTGGCCCAGCCCTGGTCAGCATTATGGTAAGTATTTATACATCTGAGCGTCTGACTGACTAACTGGCTGTGGTTCTCCTATGATCCTGGGGCAGGGAAACCAAGGTTTAGGGCAGGGGTGGCGAACACGCTGCTCTCGAGCCGCATGCGGCTCCCTGCCAAAATGAATGCGGGTGTTTGCCTCTTATCATTATGTTGGATATGGTGGCTGTGTGCGAACACTGGATTGTGTTATGCTGCTTCTGAGGAGGGACCTCTGAGGAGAGATCTCTGAGCACGTAGTCCCGCCCCCAGGCTGCGTCATCCCGTCTCC